>JAUMHA010367126.1:0-13641 GCA_032359765.1 Saxidomus gigantea | reverse complement strand
ACCGACGGGAAATGCTTCAATTTCGATAAAGCACTCCAAGACATAGATTATTTCGATTCTTAGAAGCCGATTTTTTTCTAAACTATCGTAACTACTACGGACATTTTTTCAGGTCGGCGGTAATGTTTAAAAAAGCATAAATAGTGGCTGTTGGAATTCACTCCCCTATTCGGCAAACCATTCAATATATCAAACATGACTATATTATACAAACTTATTTTAGTTTAATCATCTAACACATAAAATATAAAAAGAAATACCTGACTGAAATTATGCAGAAAACGTCGGATTCAGAACCTAACAAAGCAGCCAATCGATTTAAATGCGTACCGTTAATGTGAACTGTACAACGATTTAACGTGGAGTAATGACGCTAGTGTGATGACGTAGACGTTTGCATTCATAGTTTTGTCTCCCGGAATCAAAACATTGTATGTCTGTTAATCCTGAATTGCTTAGCATTTTTTTAAGGAAAACGAGGTGAGGGAATTATAAGGCTTACTTGGCGCAATCAAAAATAATATTTTGGTTCTTAAACAAATCTCTTTCATGCAATTGATGTGTTTATACTGATATTATTTCTATTTCTTTGCGCGGGAGTAAACTAGAAAAGTTGGAAGGAGCTACTTCCATGTCCGAAACTCCACCTACTTTTCCGAGTACTTTAATATGATAATAGCACTCGGATTGACTATAGCAATATACCGTAGGCATATTAGTATGTGTCATAACTAACACGGAAGACATACATTCGGAGTAAGTAAATTGCGAAGCGAAGCTATATCACTGATTTAAAATGAAACTGGCATTTTATGAATTTAACCTGAAATTTTCCAGGCAAATGGGTTTTTCATTGAGTGCGGGGCATACGACGGAGAAAACTTTTCAAATAGCTTATACTTTGAGCGATATCGCAACTGGACAGGACTTTTAATCGAAGCCAATCCGATTACCTACAAAATTTTGAAAGGAAAATTTCGAAAATCGTATCTATTGAGTGCATGTCTAAGTGGGAAATCTTACCCCAAAACAGTAAGTTTTTTTCAAATACTCTCACATAATTATGTTCATGATAAAGTTTAAAAGGATCAGATACAACAGAAGATATACAGATGTTCTAAAACTATATCAATAAATTTGATTTTTAGTTTGCAAAGCAAAATGGTTGACGGTTTCCCAAAAGTTGTGAAATAGAGAACGTTATTGTTGAACAGTAAAGCCTTTGATGTTTAAGATGGCTAAACGTACCAGTAAAACTTCATAAGTTAATTCTTTGTAAATAGAAAAAAAACTTGTTGAAGTGAATAGAAATAACTTCAAAAAAGTAAATAAGTACAAATGAAATCGAAAGCAAAACATATTTATTCTTGCAAGTCTTTTCTTCTGCTCCCGTGTAATTTACGTCTTCCATCGAGTAAAGAGCTCGGAGAGCCTACTACGGGCTTTGTCGGACTGACAATAGACGCTTGTCTTCCATCATGATGATCGAACAGGTTTAAGTGGGTCAATTCAATATTTTGTTAGTTATTTGGAAGATATAATTATTATCTAAAATGACAGTAACCACTATTCTGGCAGTCACCATTATATATAATTTTGCTATCGGTTTTGTATTCCATTTCACCCTGCTATGACTTTGGATCCGGAATACCTTGTTTAAATGCTTTGTTTTACGTTGATCATCGACTAATAACCAGTGGTTAGTAGTTCTGATGCGCAGTGATGAGCCATAGCCATTGTTAATCAATTTGGTGTATTGTAGATAGTTGAACGACAAACTGTTGTTTATAAGTTGGTGAATAAGCTTGCGTGACTATTATTTCGATTCTGTTATGACTAAATATCACAAAAATATAGAATTCAAGGGAGAAGTTTACGCAAACATTAACTAGTTGTTATGAACCACAATTTGACGTCATTTGTGACTTTTAATGGCTCTCGCATTAAAACGTTGTTTATTAAGAAACATTTTCCGTTTTAGTGGTGTCCATCGTCTAATTATAAACAATTTTGAGTTTTGTATCCATTGCCCCATTGTTTGGCCAGTTGATGTCTTTGAAGTATTTGCATCTATAGAAGTAGTTGATTGATCTAATGGTAATATCTCAGTTGTATTTTCATTATTATTGCCTTTTGAAAGCAAAACATATTTTCATTAGCAATGTTTATCATTTATAACACAATTTATACGGTAATCACGGTATATAGCGACACCGGATACAGCGAATTTTCGAATAAAAGAAAAAGCCTTTCTTGGCCCGATTTTATATATGACAATTATATATTGATATAACGTACTCCGGATATAAAGACAATAGTTGAAGACAAGGGATCTGTTTGAAGTTGCTGATATTGTAAAATAAATACACTGATAGGATAATTATAGAACCATGTTCTATTCACTTTAAAACAATGTTGACATATATATTTTTGTATTCAAGTCGCTTTTTCAATAGTTGCCAGGAAGCCTTTTTCATTTTTTTTGCAATATAATTGAAAAAAATATTGTTTTATATTTCTAAAATGGAGATCGATTTACCATGTAAAGTTATTTAAGTTTTTGGTACAAATAAAGGTAAATTCTGCTGGCAGTGTGGTCTTGGGACTAATAATGATCTCAATGACTTCGAATATACACAGTTGACTGCACATGTAAGTTGACTTATGTGCTTCATTACTTTTTAGGAGACATTCTTCGTGAATATTAAACCAACTCAAGCAAGGCGTGTAGATTATGACAAAAAGGGTAAACGAGGATATATAGAGGTTCAGTGTTTTCCATTGTATTCAGTGTTGCTCGCAATGAATCAGCTGTATGTGGACTACTTCAGTTTAGACGTAGAGGGGGCAGAACGAGATGTACTAGATTCCCTACCATGGGATAAAATACATATACAAACTATTTCTGTAGAATACCATTCATGGCAGGGTAAAAAGATGGCTCTAAAAAGAAGAAATTTAATCAGTTATATGAAAGATAAGGGGTATAGTCCTTTGTACCATCCTCAAGCAATGGACGTCGTTTTTGTTAGAGGGAACGGAAATGAACAACTTTGCGAGTGAAACTAGAAATTATTGAAAAGATATTAAAATGTAAGTGAAAGTTCCATTATAACGCAACTTGTTTTATTGCACAAACATCAGACTATAAATCTTTTTTTTTCAATGCGCACTACAAGTGAAATACAGATTAAAAAATGAATATACAGTAATATAGCAGGGACTCATTAATCAGTATAACTTCAAATTTACAGCTTTTGTTTACATATTATAAACTTAGTATGCAGCATTGTCTAGTGGGTTCTTCTTAGACTAATCAAGTAAATAACCCCGAGCTAAACTGAACCCCACCCAGAGGGTCACTTGATTTTAAACAGACTTATATTTCAAAATTCGCAGGTATTTCAACCTAAACAAAATTAAAAACTGAAAGTATATATCTGGTTTGTCCCAATTTGTTGGCACAAACTAACAGGGAGACTTAAATAAATGTTCCACCCTTAATGAATGTTGTATGTATGGATGTTTTACACAAGTGATTTCATGATTACTTTAAATTCAACAATCACATAATACGGGCGAAAGCTAGAAGGGCACGAAGCCCGACCATAGGTAAATGTATGTACGAGTATTTAATTGAATACTAAAAGCAATAAAATAAATGATTTCACATATCGCCCCTTAGTGCAAAATGGTGCCAACTAACATTTTAGTAGTTATTAACTGCAGTAGACTAGTTACTAGTCTGATAAAATTTATGTTTTTTCAACATATTATATTACATGTACTATTTCCAGTCTATTTTATATGAATTTGCTTTGTACACTGAGGCAGTTTTACCCTGAAATCGGCGCTGGATAGTAGACTGGCTCCTGAACAAAACTGATATATATTTATCAGTAAAAGAGATATTTCAGGACCTGGTCACCAGGCTATAACTGCAGTTACATGATATCAACATGTGATATAAAAATATAAATTATATACCTACAAATTATTCCCGAATCAACAGAAACCCAGAAGTGCCAAGTAAACCATAAATATCTTTGTGGAAAAGTGAACCATATTCATGTAATTAAGTGGAGAAAGGTACCATTTGACATATGGTACTTTTTTGCACTGAATAATATGTTGTATCTTTGTTTGCACGAAAGTGCCTTATGACAAACGGTACCTTTTGGTTCAGAAGTTAAACTATAAAACCTTGATTTAAATTGCTCTCCTGGTACCTTTGATAAATATTGCATTGGCGGGATACACATCCCAGCTGTTTCAGGAGTGCTGATAAGGTGTATATTACTGATGTTAGGTTCACCCGATACAAGTGAAAGTCATTAGGTATTTTATTACTTTGCCTACGCAATTTTTTTTATTAATAATTCAACCTTTGTCTGACTATCGGCCTAAACATAATTTTACATCATATATAACGGATGTCTGGCCACAATTCCAGAAAGCAGTAGTTTGCATAGCATGCAAGAATTTAAAGTATATGAAGCAGATCATTCTACGTATTTGTATTATTTCTTATCTTATAATGTTGTTATGTTTAATATTCATCATTACAATTCCTGCACGTGGCCACAACACGTCTTTCCTGTACACTGACGTTCACCTGAGTAAAAGATGAGTTTTTGTTTTTGTTTCGGAGAAAAGGCGAAACATAGGAATCGCTTTGTCCACCTGTCGGTCCGCCCGTCACATAAACGTAACGTGGGCTATAACTTTGCCATTTCCTAAGATTTCTTGATCAAACTTGCCGCCACATTTAGAAGGTCAATGTCATATTTATGTCGCTTTTTGTACTTATATTTTGTCATGAAAGCTTAACGTTGCCTATTACTTTACCACTTCTTAAGATTTCTTTATCTAAATTTCAAATTGCATTGAATATAACAAAAGGGTAGACTGGCATCAGTCGTTAGCCTCATTACCTCATGTCTTTTCTAGGCATTTTTATAACGTCTTCACAATCTCTCCTTCCATTGACTCCAATTTGAGATGAGCTTTGATTGAGACAAATTGTTGATAGAGATGCTTTCTAAAAGAAAAAAAAAACTTGCAGAGAAAAAAGACTTCTCAATCTCAATATACTTTTATAAGTCTAAACAAAAGGGTTGTGATGCGCCTAAATGTTTAAGTGAGAACTTTTGTAGATCAAGGTCATACTTGACAGTTTTGCCCCCTTTTGTACTTAAATTTTGTCACAAGATTATTGGTTATTTTGACAAAGCGGAAGAGGGCGACACAAGTGCTCTAACGGAACACCTATCTATTTTTACAATTTTGGCTAATTCAATGAGCCTTTTTCTTTGCATTAATAATTTGGACACTTTCCTGCCTCATGAATAAAGATTTGCCCCATATATCAGGGATATCTGGTCAGAACATCAGGTACATTGGTAGTAGTAGCAGTAGTTACTAAGTCATGCAAGAACTTAAGTATGTTAGTTGTTTAATTGAAAACTTTAAAATGTGCTTTTATTTTTATATAACAAGTATGTTTGTAACATCTTTAGTATCGTAAGCAACACTGGCTATGGCTGTGTTCTTTAAGGTCAGCAAAATAATTTGAAAAAGAACTGAACTAAAGGCATTTATCAAGCCAAAATTAGTGCAAAGTGAGTCTAAAAAGGATATACTTTGTGTAATATTGGATATATTGGATGGAAATTTCTGAAAAGGTACTTTTTGCCGAAGTTTATTGATAGTTGATAACTGTATACACAATAATGTCAGAGTCAGAAGCACACGAAAGGGAACCCAACGTTTACCAAGAAGTTGATCCACGATCACATTTTCCAATGAACACTACACCATTGCTATTCATGAGAGAATCGTAAATTTTCGGCGATCGAAAAACCCACTCAGGATGAATGGATAAGCCATGTTGAGTTATACGAAGCTATTGGTCAGAAAATTGAAGCATCCCACATAACTGGACTACAAAAAATCCGTGGAATGTGGCACATCTATCTTGACAATTTAGAAGATAAAGTTAAACTTATGGCAAGGGGCATCCCATTAAGGGGGGGATGTCACCGTCTTGATAATGAAAATACTACAAGAGTGCGTGTCAAGAACATCCCACTCTCTTTAGAGGACGACACTCTAACCAGGACATTCACCGTGTTAGTGGTCGAGGCTATCTCATTTCATGAACTTTGGGAAATTTCATGGCCGTGTACTTCATTGCGGCCACGGCAAGGCCAAACCAAAAAAAACTGTTCTAAGTGCTTAGAAAATGGTCATGTATTCAAAGTGTGTACCAACGATTTGGTATGTCCTAAATGCAATATCGCTGGTCACAACCGATCCGAGTGCATACAGGACGAGTCATCCGATGACGAGAACGACGAGAATGAGTCAAACACACATTAAGACTCTCAGGTGATAAATACGGTCGAAAAGCAAATATTGCAATTAGCCGAGCCTAATAAGTCATCTTTAGGTGGAGATTCCTCCGGTAAACCACAAATTAATCCCGTGAAATCAGACATTTCACGTGCGCAAAAACAATCTATTATGTAAAGGCTACGAGTGATCTATCTGACTTAGACTACAGATAGTAGAGTGTTTGCTTTTCAGGACTACAGATAGTAGATTGTTTGTTTTTCAGTCTATTACAATATTACACCAACTATCTCATTTTTACAAGCAACAAAATGTGTTTCTGTTTGCCTCAAAGAGCACGGTAAAATCGTGCAGCTAGGATTTTGAAGTAAAAAGACGCGCAAAGCTGCAAACACCTATTCCAATATTGACAACAGCCACGATTTATTCGTGCAATATATATAATTATGTTATTGCAATTTTGACATGACAGAGCGATGAGTTGTTATTGTAAATGGTCAAGGTAGGTGGCGATATATAATAATATAACATATTCTAAGGTTTATAGCTTGAAATACAGCAAAATGTAGCTATATCTATATAAGTAGTTAGCTGGCTGCCTGTCTAGCTGCCTTACGTTATAATGGGTTTTAACGTTTTCAGCAAAATCACGACTGTAAAGAGGTGGCCATCTAATCACCTCTCTAACGTGGTATTCGTTCAGAATCTGTAGAATCAAGTCTCCGCCAGCCGCTGGCTGCTTTCCTATATACATTATACAGTGGTTGGAAATGGGATTGAACCAGCAATCCACGAATTGACATTCCAGTGGCACCGCTTCTCAGAAGTATGAATTGGTATTTTGTTTCTAGGATACATTGTACATTTGTGTTTGCTTCCGGCCAAACCCCTTCGGTATATAGTAGTCCCTATAAATCGTAACTGCCAAAAGCCTACAAATCACAAAGATAAACCCTTTTTTTTAAGTTCTCCTTTTTCTAGTTTAAACCGTCTTTCATGAGCAAAACTGCACCTGAGTAATATAATTGAATTATGTTCTTCAATTGGGGTTCTATAAATTAAAGCAGCACGATGTCGCATATCATACAACACAAAATGTTTATTATGTGATCTATTTATTGATAAAGCGTTGTCCAAGAGGATAACTGCTTGTTTTTGGTGATAGATCCAAATACATTTCACTGAGCTGAATGAGTACCAAAAGTGCTTTTTTACGATTCTGCGCTTACTCGGTATTAAAAAAATACTATTTTCTGTTTTAAATCGAAAACAAACATTTGTCTGGCCTCAAATATATATTCCCAATTTTAGGGAGAAAAACTAAAAAAATTCAACGTCTTGAAAAGTCCAGACAAAACAGGAAAATGATAAGCTCCTTGCTGGTAGAAAATAAACATGTAACAGATACCAATGAAATATTGAGCCAAGAAGTACATTTTTATAAAAAGGTGTATGCATGTAAATCTTCTGATGCAGATTGTGACGAATACTTAAATACCATTGATATTGATAATCAATTTAATGACGATCTCGTAAATAAATGTGAAGGTAAATTAACATTAAACGAGTGTGATGATGCTGTAAATGAGATGAAGTTGAATGAAAGTCCGGGTCTAGATGGTCTAACTACAATATTTTACCAAGTATTCTGGGAAATAATAGGTACTTTAGTAACTGATGTGCTAAATGACGGCTATGACAATGGTGAACGTTCTGACACACAAAAACAGATCGTTTTCTCACAAATAAGGTAATCCTGAATTACTGGAAAACTGGACACCTATTTCGTTACTTAATATTAATTACAAAATTCTGACAAGAGTTCTTTCAAAATGCTTACAGTTACAACTACCTAAAATAATAAGTTTAGATCAACAGGGATATATAAAAATAAATTCATTGGGTATAACATCAGTGTCAACGTTATAGAAGGGGGTAATCTACTGAGGTGACAATGTCTTAGTTATACTCGGTAAAAGTTTGAGCAGCTATGCTGGCTTGACATACTGCGTAAATTGGACTTGCGCACTTGGACTTGCTGCACTTCTTGGACTTGCTGCACTTCTTGGACTTGCTGCGCTCCTAAGACTTGCTCGAGTACCTAGACTTGCGTTATAAGTTAGACTTGCTGTCCTGGTAGACTTACTCAAATTCCCAGACTTGATTCACTAGCTAGATTTGCTGCCTTAGCTAGACTTGCTTAGAAGAGTATCTCCTACCCTATTTACAAAGATACTTGCTCCATTTAGCAAGAATCAATTTTGACAATACTGAGTAAGCCCCCCTTCGAGACCAAACTTTATCTTTTTGATCTCAGCTTGTAATAACAGACTAAGACCTCTTTTTATTTATTCAATCAATATATATTCCACGCGCGAACCGGATTGAACGACGCTTATATGACGTCACAATACAAATAACGTCGTCAACGTAAATTAACAAATATGTGTTTCTTTTCCTGAAAGAAATGCATGAAAATTAATAACAATTAAAAATTGAGTTATTCTTTACAATCAGGCAGATACAGGACATAATCGATTATACATATTGTTTAGACATAGATGGTGCAATTTTGTTCCTATATTTTACAAAAGCATTTGATACAACCGTTTGGAAATTCATGCTAGCAGTGCTTAAAAAATTGGTCTGCAAGACTCTTTTATCAATTGTGTTCAAGTCATTTATCGTGAAATATCGTCTTGTGTAATAAATAATGGTTGGAAATCAAATTTCTTTGAAATATCACGTGGAATTCGACAATGATGTCCATTATCGACTCTTTTATTTATAATTGTTGCTGAAATTTTAGACACACATATTTGAAAAAGCAAACAAATTGATGGTATTTCTATCAGATATGAAGATTCGTTTAAACAGTTAAAAATTACCCAATTGACAGACAACACTTTTTCTTAATGATCAATCAGAAATTACTATAGCATTACAACTTATAGAGGAATACGAAAAATACTCAGGATTAGAAATAAACAAATCAAAAACTGAAGCTTTATGGGTTGGAAAATCTAAACATAAAGATAGCAATATGTTACTTGGAATAAATTTTACAAATAAACATGTAAAGGCACTTGGTGTTTATTTCGGACATAACAAAGAAGACTGCGAAAAATTAAACTGGAATACTAGAATAAATAAATGTGAATCAATCTTATGCAATTGGAATAAAAGGAATTTAACTATTTATGATCGAATAGTGGTCATTAAATCGATAATTGCCCCAAAATTTACATATCTTCTTCAAAACATGGTTGTTCCAAAAGAAATCATAAATAAAATCAATTCGCTACTTTTCAATTTTATATGGAATGGTAAAAAGGATAGAATAAAAATATCGGTCATTCTAGGAAATAGACTAAACGGAGGCCTGAATTGATAGATATAGAAACATTCGCAAAAACTATAAAATTTAGATGGATTAAAAGTCTGCTAAATTCTGACGACGCAAATTGGCAGGTTTTACCTTCATTCTTTTTAAATCAATACGGAAATGATTTTCTTATATTTAGCATGAATCTTGATTCAATCAAGTCATAACAATCACCAACAATTCCATTTTCTCTGTTTTATAGGTCTTTAATAGATATATGTATAACTATTAATCACAAAGATAGAAAGACGCCCAAGTCTTTTGAAACTGTTAGAAAAGAAGTGAAATTTGGTAATAAACACATAAAGTATAAGGGTAAATGTTTAGTTTTACAAAACTGGATTGATTCAGGTATTATGTATGTAAATGATATGCTATCTGATTCTGGCTTGTTAAAGTCCTTCAAGATAACAAAGTTAAACAGTTGAAATACAAGGCAATACATAACACTTGTTGCTACTTGAAAGCCCGCTGTGCAAACATTGCTGAGCTTTTGAAGATTATGACCATTTCTTTATAAGTTGCCCTTAAATCAAATCAAATTTTATTTCATGTCGGTATATCAGTACAATAAACATGAACTATGCATAGCTATTGACCGACTATATTTACTTATCTCAACTGTTTTGGGGAAACAGTATCAGACATCTTCAGAAAATGTGGAAATCACTAAAGACAATAGAACATGTAATCATTGGCTACACAAAAATAAAATATTGAGTATAACCAAATAAATGCAATTTTAAGTTATATCGCGTACAACATATACAAAACACATTGTATCGGCGAACGTAGAACAAAGCCTTCAAACTTATTGACAATCCTGTATTACGATTTGGTAATGTTGATTCAATACATGGTTAATAAAAAAGAGAAACATTTTTTATTAATAGATTTACTAATTATCTCAAGGATATTATTATAAAAGAGATTTTACTTATGTTTGAAATTATTTGTCTGAATATTGTTAAATATAGTTATACTATCTATAATAAAATATATTTACTTTGTATAATTGAAAATTGAATTGCATGTACTATTATATATATATATAATTATGTTTATGCTTTAGTGTGAATAAACGGATTGTCGATAGACAATTCCAAAGAGGAAAAAAAAACATCTTTGTACATTTAAGGATAGGTAAACGGTATGCAAGTAAATCTTTACAGTGACATTTAAGAAGAATTGTGTTCTATGTGGTGTTGATGACAGTTAACTTACTTTAGTTTTGGGGGAAAGAGAATGTCAAGAGTATGCAAGCAGCCAGTAAAAAAACACAAGGATAACTTATAAATAGTTAGTTTCGTGTGTACTCATATGTTAATGCATTGGGAGAAATAGGTCCAGCGGTAATACAAGCATGAACAAGCATGTAACTATTTTAAACATATGAATAATTAAATATTTTGTCATTAATTATGTCATTGATAAATAGATGATAATATCCAGTGGTCGTTAAATATAAGAATTGTCAAAAAGACAGTTGTCTAGAATCCATATCGAGCATAATGTCAGCTTTAACAAACAAAATAATATGTTTATATTCACTGACCTTAATTCAGATGTTCTATTAAATGTATGAAACACATTTATTTTATCCAAAATACACATTGGAGATATATAACTGTAAGACATCAAACGCATCAGAAAAATGAACTTTTAATGATAAAAGCCTAAATAAGAATAAATTAATGAAAACAAAAATTCAATTTTGACTAATTTATTAATAATTTAACAAAAAAAATGTGTATGAATTGCAAGTCAAATGTTGGTCATCTCACATGGACAGACAGTTTACAAGAATTGTACAAGAATTTACTGCCATCCCAACCAGTACCGCCTTAACAACAACAAGGAACTTATATGGGCAAAGTCATGAAAAAATCCGTGTAAATAACACAATTTTCGAGTATTTCATATTTTCATAAAGATCAATCCTTTAAAAACAGATATTCGAAAAAAGTATTACAACATATTAATAATTGACGGAGATATGTCGTTTTCTATGACGTAGACGTTTTACGTCCTGCAATTTTACATCGTTACGATCGTTTGTATCAATGCTTCTGCAAATTAACCATATTGACTATTTTTTAACACAAACGTACAGCAATGATGATCATGGATATAAAGAATGACACTCAAAATAATTCGCGTCCATGAAAGATGGTTGGCTAGCAACGGAAATATTCCAAAACAATATTGTGTATTGCTTAAAGAGGAGACACTTCAACCTGTTTCAATATAAACATGTTTTAATTTTGTTTTTATAATTATTTGTACGAAGATAGATCCCTTAAAAATACACATGATATATCATTGAAATATGATGATTATTAATAGAGCTATAAAGTTTATCTAAAAGTACCTAATGAGAAACGAACGTCATTTTGACGTTCTGTTAACTTTTCCGTCGCAACGGTCGTTTGAATCAATGCTTTTAAAATTAACGCTATTGACTATTTTTCAATACGAAAACCGTAGGATGCTGAACATGGTTATAAAGGAAGATACTCGCCTTCATAAAGGATAAATGTGGTTGGCTAGCAACGGAAACATCCCAAAACTATATTATGTATTGCTATAAAGACGCGACACTTCAACCTGTATCAATGAAAACATGTTTTGATTTTGTTTCTATTATGTATTTGTACAAACATATATCCTTTTCAATACAGACATGAAATATTATCGAAAAATGCTAATTACTAATAGAAATATTACGCTTTCTATGACATAAGTGTCTAGTGAGAAACGATCGTTATTTTGACGTCGTTGTAATTTTACGTATCAAGCGTCGCGGGATCAATGATGTTGCAAATAACCCATACTGACTGTTTTTGCATATAAGAACCTAGCAATGCAGAACAAAGATATAAAGGATTCTAACACGACCATACACGAATAGACTACAAACATGTAGAACAAATTTTATTTGGGTTATTCTGCAAAAAGCCGACCTCGGATGACGCTGCGCGCGCTTCGTGTTTTGGCTGTTATATTTACCCGATGTTCTGAGGATCTTACATGGCATACTGTGGAAGACTTGGTTGTCGCGTCCAGAGGTAAATCAGGGGGATCCAATGGATGACACACGTCCAGTTAGCTTGATTAATGTAACGATACCATTTACCCTGACTTTCTTTAGTGCTTTGTCGCTTGGCTCCTCATATTCCCATGCTTCCTCGCTGGTCGGATCAACCCAGTCCTCCACAGCAGGCCATGTAAGATCCTCATGTTAATTTCCGTTGATCCAATATTATAAAACGTCAATTTTGGCGCGAATGCATTGACGTCTTCGCGCAATTCGGCGCGACGTCATTTCTTCTTTTGATATAATTTGTTTATTGTTGACGGTATTCGAATAATGTAAATGTTAGGAACAACATCGGAACTGGATGTTATTAAACATTTATAAATGTTGCAGATGTCAAATTCGGTAAGAGCTTGAGATGTATTGTGTTTTTACAAGTAAATTTATACATGGAATATATTACATCTAGATCTATAATTTAGAAGACAGAAATGAAAACAATTGACATGTTATATATATACGTGAAAAATTCAAAAACATGTGCCGGATAAAAGTAAAATATATTAAAAAATAAAAACACAGTCCATGAGATAATCAAATTATTATGTACCAACCGGTTTCGCTTTCCTGCTCATCAGTTTAATTATCTCATGGACTGTGTTTTTATCTTTTAATATATACTTAAGGATAAAAGTTCTGTCCGGTATAATCAGAGTAACACAAATACTGAAATTGAAAATTTTATTCATAATTGGAAAAGCATAAGAATATCGTCACTTTCGAATCAATTACACATTTTCAATGTTCGTGACGTCGAATAGAATGTTCATGGGCGTTTAACGCACGTGCAACATGTGTTGTAGGC
>JAUMHA010367115.1:0-13643 GCA_032359765.1 Saxidomus gigantea | reverse complement strand
TCTTTGAAAATACAACGAACTATGTTTGACGCGTTGCAACATTCCAAAGTAACTTACAAGCACGATATGCGATTGGACGCGTGGGACATTTACCCCACGTTTTGCCCGTGGAAAACGTGACCTGTATTTTATCGTAAAATAATGTATAGCTTCTTTCCCTCTATATCTTTATACGAAAAGTTGCGGATCGTTTTAGAAATTTCATTCAACGTACGTTTTATAATAAAACAAACTTCCCTGCCACCCATATATTTGTGAATCATTCATCCTGTATCATGTATTGAATTTCGTCCTCTGCACATTTTCGCTTTGATTATGAAGGCGTTCGCCCGCGGCCGACCTCCTTAAAAAACATTGAATTATAAACTGTTTTAAATAAAGCCATTTTGAAATATGAGCGGACTGATAGAAATGCGCAATGATGAACTTGCGATCTGTAAAGCAATAAGTAAAGATATTGGGCATTGTTGTGTGTAATTACCGGTTGCATTTATAGCTTTTTGATAAAAGACAATACAACTGAAAGGTGTAGTTGGCATTTTTGTTTAGTGTTTCGACCGATCAGAGGTAAACAATATTGATCATAAAAGGACTGATTACTACGCTATTATTGTCTTGATATTTGACCTACGGTATTGAGTTATTGCTTGATCACAAAATGTTATTAACGCACGGTATGCTTTTACCTTTATATATCAACACATTAATTGAACAAAATTATGGAATTTCCTCTTTTGAGTCGCAGAAAAGACAGTGGTGTGATAGCGTGATGCGGCCAGCATTGTTTTCTAGAAAGCTTCTTTTTACCATGAGGTATTTTTTGTTAGAATAGCAATTATTTTGGAAATATTTAAAGACGTCTAAAATATGGTGCGCGAGTTATACCATATTTTATTGTTTATTTCAGTCTCATCATTGTACATTACATGATAATATCACATTGCATATAAAATCATATACAAAGTATCACAGTTATTTTACATTAGTACATGTACAATGCCACTCATATTTGAGTTCTAAGAGACTATGATAAAAATGTCAACAAAGTTTATTTTACATTCTGAAATGTTAAGATTTTTTCGATCGGTCTCTTAAATGTGTGAAAAACATCCAATACTTAGCACAAAGAAATTTAGGTTATGCCAGTCTTATCAAAGCTTACATACATTGTAATGTTTAATGTAATACAGCCATATTCACAAGTCTTCAATCAGTTTTTGCACTTTGTTAACATGAAATTGTTGAGAGTGTTGCTTAGAAGGTAACACGTGCAACTTTGATTTAAAGACAACAAGCAAATTCATTGAATTTATATCCCCCCTACCCCGCCAAACAAATAGCTGAAAAAGAACAACTGGAAAGTGTATTGGTCTCTGTTTCAGAAAAAAGGAACATTTTTAGAATTTCAGCATCCCACTGGGGCTTCATCTCTGAGGTGATATCTTATTTCTTCAACTTACAGTCATAAAGAATTTAATTACTACTTTCAGACAACAAGAGTTCTTAAGTTAATATATAGAATGATTATATACGAAAAGCACAACATCCCCTTAAGGGCCTCATCTCTGTGAAAATTCAATTTCTAAATTTTCTGTTGTTAGAGAATACAAAGTTCATGAGTTGTGCCAAACAAAATAATATTCTGACAACTGAAGCCGTTTCTGAAAAATGAAGTTTTTTTTTAATTTCATCACCCCATTCGGCCTCATCTCTGCTGGGTAATTTTTTCAGCATCTCACAGTGATACAGAACTCAGTTCTTATCAGTTTGATCGAATCAGTACTAAGTCTATTAGTTTCGGAAAACAAAAAAATCTAAGTTTCTAAATAGAGTATTAAAGAAAAGCACTACACCCTCTTACAAAGCCTCATTTCTAAAAAAAATCAGGAAATGTAGGGGTCTGATATTAAGAGTGATCATTTAATTATTTTAGCCAATTACAATACTATTTTGATAAGTTAAACCGGTTTCAGGGAAATAGAATTTTGATATTTTTACATTGAATATGGAAGAAAATAACAATTAAAGGGCAATCACTCTGGAGATGCTTATCCGATCTTGACGAGATATGTGTGCGCCGCGGCATTAAGCTATTGTACATTTATTTTAAGTTTCATGAAATTCTATCCATTGTTTCTTGAGTAATGACCCCGGATGTACGAAAAGACGGACAACGCCAAAACAATATTCCTCAGTCTTTGGCGGGGGATAATTAAAAACTCCTTCATAAGCCAACACCCCCACCCCCGCTCCCAAACCGCAGGAGATCCAATCCCTTAATTGTTTTATGGCCACTTATCAGATAAGTCACTTTTAGACTTGACATTCACTCCAATAATAAGACAATAAAGTTATTGATATGTAGATAATATTCCCTGTTGTTTGTTTATTTAAGACATCAGTTTATTTTCAAGCAATTAAAATAAAATTATCAGGAAAATGTTTATACTTAATTATTTTAAGTATTTCATAGGCATGTTTAACAAGTCTGATACCTTGAACACATTTAGTTGCAGAAAACTAATTATCACTTTAGATAATTAGTTGACATTTGAAAACACTTATATAAAGAAAGATATAAAATAAAATGATAAATTTCTTTTAAATAAGAATTTTATCCCACCTCAAAATGCTTTTTCTTTTCCTTTAACGAAGTAAAACTACCTCTATGACTTAAATGAATAAAGAGATGGTAAAAAGTCATTTTCTGACAAACCCCCTATACACTGTTCTATATTATCCACAGGGTGTTGAACGTTTTCGACAGGGGGTCCGGTCATCGCTCTTTTTGAAACATTCAAGCAAGCAATTGAAGATCAACAGCGGTCGCGTTTAACAGACAATTATGTTTATCTACCAAACTGGTAAGTTACACTTTTTAAAAAGCTACCGTTTCTACAAAATTCTTCAACAATATTGAGTTATTTCGCTCTCTTCGTTTTCCTGATATTTCAGTCACTGCTGACTTCCGGTTCACCCCAAATGACCTTTCAAACACGTCATACGGTTATGCACAGTGATACTTTGCGCTCCTTACGTAACGTGTTACAAATTGTTTTTACAGTACATGTCTTTCCTTACCTGCTTGTTCACCAATTAACAGGTTACGGCCTTTATTGCCAAATTCAGCATTGTTTATATACGAAATACACCAATTTGACACAGTGCGCAAAATATATCGCGGAATATTTACAACCAATGAAAACTAATTACTAATAGCGAAATAGCGCAATATTCTTGAAGAATTTTATAGAAACGGTAGCTTTTGAAAAAATGTTACTTACCAGTTTGGTAGATAAATACAATGTCTGTTAAACACGACCGCTGTTGGTCTTCAATTGCTTGCTTGAATGTTTCAAACAGAGAGGTGTCCGGACCCCTGTCGAAAACGCTCAACATCATGTGAATAATATAGAACAGTCTAACGGGGAATGGCCAGAAAATGACTTTTTACTATTTTTTTGTATATTTTTTTCATGATACGGTGTTTTTTGGGTAATATTTTGGTATTGTGTTAAAATTACAGGGCAGTTCAGTACTCTGGTGCCAGTGATATTTTGACATACATTTTTGTCCTTTGGAGAAATTGTTCTTATGTTGTCGAATTTTTACCTATACTCTCCCCAGATACATGAACTAACTAGTAGAGTTTGTTGTGAATTCACTTAGGTCTTCCGAATTGAGTCCAAGGTTTGAAAAAACACAATCTGAAAACTTTGTTAGAAAGCCGAATGCGAACTTTTTATTTTTCAACTTGCTTCGTGGAGAGATGGCCATTACACTGTCAAAAAGCATGACAGAAGTCACAGTTAATGTTATGTCTAAGAGAACGCAATATTCTGAGATTTAAGTTATACATAATTTAAAAGTCAAGTTTGTAACAGGTTTTGTTTATAGTAACTATAAACCTTTTAAACATTCTTCAGTGATTAACTGGCTTAGGATGTACTTGGTAGTGAAGGTCAGTGTTTGCCATTGCACAACATATAGTAGTTGAATACGACATTTTTATCAAAAGCAATTGTATTCTATTTCAAGGGAGATGCATCGAAAATGAAAACTGGATGATATAAATCTTCAAAATATATTAAGGAAAATTGTTTTATTATGGCTCATCAAAAAGAAGTAGAGAAGTCAAAGTACAGGAACTGGGTGAGAGGAGGACTGGCGTATAAATATCTTAAGCAAGGCATAGAAGGTTTTGCTGATGACGTTGTGCAACAGGAACACAACAGAATTCTTCAAAACATCAATCACACACCTGGACTGACATGTAACCAGTGCAGTGTCGGAAGTTTCAGACCCATACATACACGTACAGGTATGGTTACATGTCCCAGGAGTCTACGGAATTGCAGCTGCCTAAATCGAAAAAAGAAACCGTGTCCAAATAATGTATGTGATGCCATTATGGAAGAAATACTTGATTCCCATGATTCGAACGGCTCACAGCCACCTACACCTAGCTGGAAGAACTCTTACATACAGAAGTGGAGTTCAGATCCATGGGAAGTTGCAAAGTGTTTTATCCATTCACCCGGATATTCCGACAAGGCAAGTGCCTCTGATATAGATGCGGCTGGTTTGCTACACGTTTTCATCAATAACATCAATCTACAGTCATATCTTTCATGTGAAGTACCTGGGGATGGAACCGATATTTTTAGCAAGGTAACAATTGAACATTATTAAGGTCCGTTTTACCTGCTCTACAAAGATGACCTTGTCAAAGTGAACACTTTTACACAAAACCGATCGTCCATAATGTGCGCAGCTTGCCCTGTTTATGTGTATTTAAATTGTATATATACTACGTTTCAGTATGACCATATCGAATTATAGTCAAGACAAGAAAGAAGCTTGAAATATAGTAGATACTTTGCAAACATACATGCAAGAAAAGAGTTTTAGTTTCACTTAATTATTCCCTTACTTGACAAATACGAACAATAATAATATACAAATATAAATGAACAATTTTCAAAAAAAAAAAACGGATGGATTTTCAGTTTCTGACAAGGATAGTTCAAATGTGATTTAAACAGATTCTCTTTATCAAATTGGAATGTAACTGTTATAAAGATTCTAACATTTTTGTTGTAATATTGGCAATGCCATTGTTTAAGGATTGATTAATTAGTGATAAATTTCTTTCTTAAGAAAACGATTTTCACTTTGAAGGATGATACCACTATAATTATCAAATAAAGGTCGGCTATTATAATGTTAGTTATAAACGTAAGTGTGTATCCTTTCTATTTCTCAGACATGCTGTATAAAATAACTTTCATATGGAAAGTACAGGGTGTCTCATAATATCTGTTACCATTTTGGTGCTTTATATTTCTTTACCAACGTACATTAAATTTAGTTATGTTTACTCATATTAGCCTTATTTACATTTATATCAGACACTGAATAGACGAAATGCAATATTCCACTCCTCGACAATGGAACTAGAAGACAATGAGCTGAACCAATGTATAGATGACATTATAGCCATCCTTGAAGATGAAAAACAACTGAAGCAAAGACCTGATGCTCAGCGAGCAGTTGAGAAACTCAACCAAGTACGTATATTTTTTGAGAATCTTAAGCATCTAGCTTCATTTCTTTCTGTATGTTAAACAATTTTGCTACGGCAAACTTTTCAGACTTATTGCAAAACGAAAGCATCAAATGGCATGGTCAAAAGAAAAAGGAAGTTAATACTATCCCCTTTATTTCTTTGCTGTTCTGTACGTTACCGGTAATTGTTTCATAGCCTGAAAATGGTTACATTGACCTTGAACAGCAATGCTTGGGACGTGGATCCTGAAATTGATAAGGAGATGGTTTATGTCCACATTAAATTAAAGACATTTGGATCAAAGATCGACATCACACTTACATTGAACTGTTATACACTTTGGTTTTGGCTAAGGCTGCTTCTTATAGTTGTTTTCCCTGGTAAAACTCCATTGAAGAACTGTGATACATTTGTACTTTTCTTCATTATGATTACGTTCTTGACAGTATTTAGTTGTCACTGATACAGCACTATTCAAATTATATGTTTTCAATCCAGTTGCTAATGGAAAGTGTATATGTGTCATCTGACAACTTTGGCGATACATTTCGGAAGCATGGGAACTACATAATAGATTACAATTAATCCATGAATGTACTAGTATTACTTGATAAAGAATTTAAATATGACATGTGTAGGACACTTGACGATTATTTAAAGTCACAGCTACATTGAACAGTAAAACAGTTTCTTATAAATAACTCAGATATTGTTTTGTCTAACATAGTCACATTTAATTGGGAGGTCGTCTTTGACCCGTAAATAACAATATTGCTCGGAAATAAAGTAGATCAAGGGCCAAGGTTGTAACGATCTTTTGTAGGAAAACAGTTTCCGTTTATTATCCGAAGAATGACTGAGCGTAAGGTCTTCAACCTAAAAAAAAAACAGGTTGGTCATGGCCAGGAGATGACCCTCATTGCTTTAAGTCCGTTATGTCTAAGGTGGCAGTGTATGATCAATAACTGTAAAAAGGCTAAAACCAGGATCCTCTTATATTTTAGGACGATTGCTCATGATCAGTAGTTGACCCAAGTAACCCTACATTGACCACGCCTTGATCTCATGTAGTTTCAGAAGTCGGATTATCATTTGGCTCACTCCATACATTTTGAGCCTTTTTGATGCATACAATTATACACGCACCTAAAAATAATATTTTTTTCCAATTAAAGCTTAAATTGGGGAGTTTTATAATTACCACCAACACCGAGGTTGAAGTATGTAGAGATGCAATGATATCCATCACAAACCGATCAAATGAACTTAAACAAATGATTCAAGACACAAAGGACGATATAGACCAGAAAAAGACTGAAGTCGAAGAGGCTTTTGATGATAAAACACGAAAAGCACTTGACGGTGCTTTAAAGCAATTAGAAAAGCAGAATGACAGCCAGCTACAAACCATGAAAAAAGCAATCGAGTTACTGAGTGAAGGATTGGAGAATGTACAGAGAGATTATACTGCTGTAAAACTGGACATCAGTTTAATTCAAGAGGTAAGAAGTGATCTTGAAAAACTATTTTCATTGAATTATTGTTAAGGTTGTGATGACTTTGGGTGTTACATTTCTTGTAGCACTTTTATAATTGACTTCGTACAAAAATACTAACCTTTAACGCTGCTTTTAAAAGAGAAAGATAGCTCATTATTTTAAAGCATGACAAACTTTTCCTGGCTGCACTTTGATTTTGAGTTCCATTAGCAAACTAACTTGTACATTGTAACTGTTATATTACCAAGAATTACATCTTATCAACGATTAAGATAATTATTTATTAAACACGTTTTCCTTAAGTTGATTTCAAGGTGGTCAATCACATTTAATAATTCGATGACTTTTTTGTTTATTCTGTTACAGATTTATTTAAGTAACAAAAAGACCCATTACATAGAGTTAGATCCCTATTAGATTTTTTTTTAACTTTTATAAAATGTTGTTCCCTTCAATATGAAAGTATATAAAAAGTTCAGTATTTCTTTTTTATTTCAATATAATTTCCAAGTTCCCGAACCAGAAGGCAAATTTTAAAACTACGTGTAGCTTCTGAATTCATTTATTTCGAATCTATCATCAAGATAGGTAAAGGGGGGTAATAATTATTTTTCAAACTTGCATTTCTAATGAATTCCATCTAAATATATAATTGTTAATGTTAATTTTACAAATATAATACAATAGGTCTTATATTCATATCTTTCCATAGGCAAAGTATATGTATCAAATTTGTACTTATTATGAAATAACTATCTCGGTTAAGCAACCAGGATAGGGAATCAAATTTTAAAAGTGCCTCCAGTGAAAATCTTACTTGAATTAAGCGCAAAGTGAACGTAAATGCGTGTAAATTATCAGATGTTAAACTTTCAAACAAATCTGTTGCATGTCCAAAATCTGGTTATCCACCTTTAAAATTTATAATCGATAGTACTTTAAATAATATAAAAGCCCGAAAGGAGAGCATATAGTTACCGCTATATCCGTCATTCCGTCCGTCTCTCCATCTTTCCGTCATGTGCTTCTGCCTCGAACATAAATTCAAACTATGAAAGGTATTTTGTTGAATCTTAAATGAATGACGACGGCTGTCGAGAGGTGGGTCTACAGGATTAATAACTCTACCTTGGTCATGAATCGTGGCTGAGCAATGTAGGGCTACAATCAATACACCTAAATACAGGATAACACGCAATAAAAATGTTCTTGTATTCTCATTTTAGCGTCTTACCCAAATTGAGAATAGCATTGCAGAAATAGACTCCACAAAAGATTTGCACAAAAAACGTCTAGAGTTTGTTGAGCAGAAACACGGTAATTATTTTTCTTTGATCGTTTCTAAGTTTCGCCCGACACTGGGACTTCTCCCTGGTTGAGCTTGCCAAGAATCCTCATAGGCTCAGGTTGAAGAGAGACAGATGAAGATACTAGGGAATCCGGGTACCAGACCTTAGCTTTTTACGAATAGACCCTTTGGTCATTTTACATCCCCGGTGTAAGGCACCGATACTCATGAGTTTACCTCTGGATTTCTAACCAGTTCAACTTTCAAGTGGGAAACACTGAAAAGTGTTTCTGAAATTTCCAGTGCCCTGGCCGGGACTCGAACCGGTAGTTCAGAGCGTTAACCACTCGACCACCGCACATCCCGCACCGCGGTAATATCAATAAATTGGTTTTGTGTGATTTTATTTATTTTAAAAGACATGCGTTATGATGGTTAACGCATTTTTTACTACATTCTATACATATTAGGTGAGAATTTTGATTTTGATTTGAAAGAGATTTTATCAAGGTCCGTCAAAAAGCTAAATTTTTAGCTTATGTTTTGGATGAGACACCGGCATGTCTCCCTTCATGCCTAGAAAAGTAGAATTTTGAAGCCTAAAAGATGAGAGATTTATCTGATTGCAATTTCCAGTCAGTTTTAGCCAAAGATTGAATTTGATTGGTTGCCAAAAAGTAATAAGGTGAGAAAAAAAACAAGCATAATTATATGGCCTACGTCTTAATGAAACTAAATATAGGACGACTATTTACGTTCAGTTTTTCATATTGTGGGGATATTTATTTAAAGAGGCACTCCCTACATTAAGCAGATTATATTCTCGAAACATAGATTATGTGTTCACTGAACGTAAAATGATAAATAAATACAATTTCAAAGAAGAACCTATGTCGGAAAATGCCTCATTTTAAAACAATTAATCAATATAGAGGCTTTCTGTAATAAATCGCTTCCACCCATTTATTGTACAACAACAACTTTTTATAGATTATTGAATGGTTTACGGTACTGCAGTATATTTTAACCCGCTGATTTTATCGATAATGATAGAGATTGCATAACTGAAACTTTTAGGTTAAGTTAAAATACTTCCGAAGATTATATTATTTATATTTTGGAGGTTATTTAGTTCGACATCAGTTATAGGGTGTATATAAAGCTGAAGCAGTACGAAGACGGATATCCTGTCTCAACGTTAAATGAGGTATGATGAAGAGAATTTTCAGCAGACTGTTGAATTACTCTATAATTTGTCTCTTACAGCACTCCAAAGCCGCCTTTTGGAACGTTACGAGAAAGGTTACTTCAACACTTGGATTTCCCCGCTGAAAACACATGAAAATGAAATTGATGTAAATGAACTTTATGTAACTCCAAATATGGTGGTAGAAAAGAAAACAAGTGGAACAGCATCCACAAAAACTTTGTCAGGACCAGGAACAACAAAAGGTTTGTCAGAAAATTACACTTTTGATGATAACAGGAGACAAGTCCCAAGTAAACACAGTGCTGAATCGCAATTTACAACTATAAATCGATATCGAGATATATTCCAAACTGGCAGTATAATGCATCAGAAAATATACATCATTGGCGACGTGGGCACTGGAAAAAGTACGTTAAGCAAGATGATGATAAACAATTGGTGCAGAGCAGTAAGAGGTGACAACAATAATCCAGAAAACAGAAGCGATACGTTCAAAAGACGTAGAGATGCAGGTCATGATGAAATACAAGCCTACAACATAAGTGAGATGAGCAAGTTCAATTTTCTCTTTGTTATACCATTACAGAGGATGTCTGGATTTAGTTCTGATATTAAGGAAATGATAAAAGTATTTTATAAAGATGTTATGACGGACGAACTTCTAGACGAAATCTTCAATCAAGAATCCGAACGTTGTTTGGTCATAGCTGATGGCCTTGATGAGTGGACTCCACCAAAACATGCACATTCCCCACTGCATGTAAGTTACGGTATCCCAGTAGGAGATGGTGTAAAAAATGCAACATTGATCACACTTTCAAGACCATCTGCCAGAGGTATTCTAAACATGAGGTCATCAGAGTATGATCAGAAAATCACATTAATGGGAGTACATGAGGAATCATTATATACTTTCACTGAGAAATACATGATGGTGAATCCAAATCGTTATGCTAACATAAATTTCTTCTTGGAAAAGATCAAAGACGTCAACCTTGTGCATCTAGAAAAAACACCTTTGATACTACAACAGCTGATATGGATGTTTTGTTTAGGAAATGACATTGGAAAGTCCGTAAGTGACATTTATAGTAACGTTATAAATATAATGATAAGCTGGTCTGAGAAAAAAGGAGAAGAAGATACAACTCAATCATCAGTAAGTGCAGATAGAGAATTTAAACGAATCCAACTGCCCGTACTTCTAAGGAGATTCCCACGATGTGAAGAAAACAAACGGATACTTATTTTATTAGGGAAACTGTCGTTCAAAGTACTTACTGACGACGCAGTGAGTACATTTGGTCGCTCAGCTCTTTACCACTGCGGACTATCCAGAGATGATATAGGGATACTTATCCGATCTGGAATTCTGGTAGAATATAACTGCTTTGATCCAACTATTGAAAGTACATATTTATCATTCATTCACACATCCTATCTGGAGTTCTTTGCGGCTGTTTTTATATCAAGTCACTACAGCAAAGAGCATCTTACACATGCGCAGAAGCCTGAATTAGAAAGCAGAACGGTGTTGACAGCACTCTTCATGAAATATAAATCAGCACAAGACATATTGCAATTATCAAACCTGCTAAAAATGGTTTGTGGATTGTCACCCTTTCTTTTAGAAGACATTTCTAGCCATATCTCAGATAATATGATGATTGGTGATATTAGTATGATCAGATACAGAAACAAACATCTTCAGTCGAATTACTCTGATGAACAAGATGCACCTTGGCACATTCAGAATCTCATCAAAGATTGCTTTGAAGAGTGTAGAATGGCTGATCAACTTGCGGTCATTCTTTCTGATGTCATAATTGGGTCCGTTAGTTACAATAGTGCGTCAGTAAGTGAGCCATTTTTGCAAACTATCATCTCCAGCAGTGTGTTGTCTTTAAAATTTACTCAGAAATATCATCGTGAAAGCATAACATGGATTGGCAAGTTTCATCAATTACAGTTCATAAGAATAGACAGTATATTCTCTTGTACAACATGTGAAAAGCTATCATCATCATTAAAAGAAATTGTTCTTTTGAAAAGCCTTACACTGAATGATAATATCTGTGACAATTATACGTGTGAAGGTCATATCATTGACTTGCGTAGACACAATCAGCTACAGAGTATTCATTTAAAATGTTGTACGGTTATGTTAAGTTCTTTGGTAAATACTGAAAGTCTGGAAACTGTTTCCATCACAAACAAACAATCCTCTGACCATATAGCGCATACGGTGTGTCAACATTTATCTTCGTCATTATCACAGGCTGTGTCTTTAAACCAACTTATACTGAAAGACATCATCTGTTACCGTTATTACTGTGCAGGTCATGCTATTGACCTACCTAAACAGGATCAGCTTCAAAGTATTGAGATAGAGGATTGTTCATACTTGCTAGGCTCTGTAGGAAATGTTTCATATCTAGGAAAGCTTTTCATCTCCCTGAAACTCCATTACAAAACACCACATGCGATGTGCGAGCGTTTATCATCATTAGTATCACAAGCTGTCTCTTTAAAAGAAATCACACTGAAAGGCATCATCTGTGACCGTGGTGATTGCGAAGGTCATGTTATTAACTTTCCTCAACATGACCAACTTCTTAGCATTGAGATAGGCCATTGTTCATGTTTGTTAGGCTCTATAGGGAATGCAAGAATTCTTGAAAAGTTTCTCATCTCATGGAGTTACAATTTCATAGAACCACACGTGATGTATCAGCGTGTTTCGTCACCATTATCAGAAGCTGTATCCCTTAAAGAACTTACACTTCAAAACATGTTCTGTGACACTAACGGCATCGACAGTCATACCATTAACCTATCCAGACACCATAAGCTTCAGAGCCTTACTCTCAGTGGTTTTTCAATATACTTTGTTGACACTACACATCTTAAAAGTTTGACTGTATCAAAGATGTCTGATGCAACCCAGCTACTAAAGTCTTGTTACAATAGTAAACTGGAATATCTGAGTATGACTGATATTGGACGGTATACATCAGAAATAAATTCTGTTGTACACACCTTGCAACACCTAGAGGAACTTATCTTAGATGGAATGGACATTAACGAAAATGCCCTCACTGTTACAGCCGGGATGCAAAATATCAAGATAATCTCACTAAATCGTGTGTGTATGAGTCTTCAGACCTGGCGTTCTCTTGTTGACAGTGTTTTGGAACAACAACATGTTGTATGTGTAACAACACATCAGCTTTCTATAGAGCAAGCGCAGGAAGAAGCTTTTCAGCAATATGTCAAACAACATAAGGGAATGTTTCAGATGTTCAGCAGTCCGTCTTTTTACTTTTCATTTCATGTCAAACACTTACCAGGTTTGGCTGAGCAGAAACTTGTTTTGAAATTGTGAAGAGGAGCTGTTACTGTCACAGCTCCAACAAGAACGATTGCGTTGTATATTAGGATACAAAACAACAATGATACTGTAACAGTGCCCGGCAGTTATATGCATCATGTATGTTAATAATGCTTTAGCAATGATTGTGTATCATTTCGTTATCTCGATACGAATCTATAATTGCAGTGTCGCATGAGGATCTTTGTATGTTTCAGTTACGTATTTACCGTGAATTCTATTTGCTTATTTTGATTATAGCAGTTAGGCATATAGAGGATATAATCCACCGTTATATTTTGATAAACCACCGAAAAACATAAAATAAAAGCGTATCTCTATTCACAACTTAGTTGTATGTTTGTAGTTAATAAATAACATTATTATGAACGACATTGTCACTATACCAACATCGATATATTTAATGCGACCTCGTGGCTGAATACTGTTATTTAGTGTTGCTTATCTGCAAAAAAAGGCGACTCTTTCAAGAGCACCTTTTCCTCCATCTGTCCCTTGATTGTCTGCCAGGTTCATAAGTTTACCTGTGTTGGCAAAACATTATTTCTCACGTAGACCTTGTAACAGAAATGGCTAGAAATACATATTCATACATATATATATATATATATATATATATAGAAGAAAAGCATCAAAGTTCCATGCACAAGAACTTTTATTAGTTATTACCGGTCGATAAAAAAAAA
>JAUMHA010367114.1:0-26864 GCA_032359765.1 Saxidomus gigantea | reverse complement strand
AAAAGAAGTTGGTAGATTAACTGGAAATTTTCTATTCTAAGTCAACAGACTTCACACTTTTTGAAAATATGTAAAACAAAATGTTTGATTTTTACTCATCTGCACCCATTTTCACAGGCAAATATAGTTTATTTTCGTCCTTGATAAGTGATAAATACGACAGAAAAAATATTTTGCAGTAAGACATCTTTCTGTATCAAAATTTAAAGATTATAAATGCAGAGGATACAGTAACACTTATTTTTTCGACTTACACTCAGTTATTTACACACTCAACAAAATCTTTAATTTGCATTGAACTGTTTAAAGCTCCGAGCTCTCTGAACCAAAGTTAAATGGTTCATCATTTTTGATTGTCTAAGAAAATAATTGAAACAAATAATTGGCAAAGCAACATAATTTTGCTTAACACGTTATTCTTCAACCCCGCCCCCTTATTCACAAAAGTTACTTCCACTTATGTTGATAATAAGCCTTTTCCGACTCTATGGTTTATGAAACATCTATCTTTACGGTGTGTTTATTTATAACACGCGCCGTATATAAATTTTTGTTCTGTTCCCTCGTTTTATCCGATTTTGAATGTTGTAGTATGTTAAGATTGAATCTGTACCGGTAATGAAATCAATCTACGAGACCAAACGATTAACAGGAGGGTACATGTATATCATGTATATGAGACATTACGTTCAAGATACCGCTACATTTGAAAGCAGCTGCGATTACAAAGCAATTATCTACATACTGTAAAACATCAATTTTTCATCAGAACTCTTTCCTGTTTCCAAGGTTTTGCGTAATGCCACTTTAATATCCTCGAGATCATCTTGTGGCATTGTTGGTAAGAAGAAGTCCTAAAATGTAATAAGTTCTATATTGACGGAAAGCAGCAACGTCCTTTTATGTATATTTCTGGAGATATTTTTGTCATTATATTTTACCGAAGCAAAGGTTCGTGTTTATCAATAAAAGAAGTTCAAATATTTACTTCGTAGATTTATGATATAGTAGCATTTCATGAAAAACATCAAATATTACAAGCGTTTCTTCCTGGAGGCAATTAATTAATCTTTACTAGCAAGCAATTTCACATATTTAAACACAATTTAATAACTCTAAATTATCATTTTTGTGAAGTAACTACATATATCCAAATCATTATTAATATGCTAGCTTCTTGTCACATAATCTTGCTGCATCTCTCACTAAATACTTTTAATTAACTATGACTAATTTACTTACAGAGCATATCTCTGGTCTTTCCATTAGAGCAAAAAGTGGAGACAGCGGAGTTTTGTGCCCTTTTAAATGTGTTACAGCTACAAGGAAGTGGACAAGCAGACTTTGAACTCCCTGTAAACGTAGATCTTCATCCTCTACAGTGACTAAACGACTAGGCAACAGCTGATTCTGAATGATCTTCGCTAAAAGTTCCTGTATTCAGATTGACGTATCTCATAATATAATTACAAAGTGCTTATTTACAATATGATTTGGGTAACGTAGAATCTAAATGCAAGTGCACTGTCTTGCAGTTCTGAATGAAATTACACACCTATATAAGCAGCACGATCTATGGAACAGTCTTTGTTAATTTGTAATTATAACCTCTAAAATCGTTTAACCTTTTAGTCATATCATATAGATAAGTTTTATTGAGGTCGCCAATTTGTTTAGTTTTATTGCTGGACTTTTGAGGACATATTCAACTTAACATTAAGAAGCGTATAAAGAATGATATATTAAATACCTTATCTTTTAAAGTTTTGCATTCTTCTATGAACTTCGACAGTGTTATCAACATCTACAAAACAATGTGTGGATAATTTACTCAAGACAATCAATATATATTGATAGAACTTATGATGTTCTTAAATGTTAAAATGAAAAGTCGTATCAGGCTATTCACAAATTATATCATAAATTCCATCCTTTATGTTCAATAATTTCTGTTAAATGTTTCTGTCCTCAATTAGGATATACCTACGGCAATACAACAAACGTTAAATCAGTTAAAACAATCGGTCAACTATCTTCTTTTATGAAATCTGGTATAAACTCTAGCATTTGTTTATTTTCAAGTTTTTGTGACTGTAACTGATTTATATTTGAAGAAAAAAGTGTCTTCCTACTTCATATCACGGCGAGCGATTCCATTAATTTTAAAGGCCCTAATATGATGCAATGTGAGCTATTTTATATTAACACGGTGGAACTTAGGTTACATGTACACATTAAATATTTGTCAAATCTCGCAGGTTATGTCTTGTCTTACCTCAAGTTTTCAACGGAAAGCTATGTTAGGACAAAATGTAGAGTTTACAATAAACAAATGTTATCGCTTAAGATAAGGGATACACAAAACTTCACCTCCGGTGCAATTTTCCTTTGTACTTGTGGATGCAAGTGTGAAGAGGTAACCACCCTGTAAAAAGCTAGTTGTAACAAAGGCTCTGTATTCACATGATCTTCGTGGAGTTTCTGTAAAGATATTTTCTATTTTAAATAATATGATCAAATATCAGATTTAACTTGACGCTAATCTGCTGGTTTAATGTATATATTCATTATTCGCTTTAAAAGTATAATGATGTATAAGAGGATGTTGTAAACGAAACGGTACAATAAAAAATTAAATTTGTCTACCTTTAACAACTCCTCTAAAATGTCAACATTTTTCTCAAGTATACTTTTCGTCACTGCTTCCCGAACCTCAGTGTAGTTCTCGCCACAAACTATAAATCGGTCACACACTACCTGTAATACATCTGACTTTATTGTATAATATTAAAGATGATTGTAGTATGTTCATCAATTAGAGCCGACAAGCTGTTCCTCACATACAAGCACCTGCGTTTAGAACAAAGTTCCTCAACACTTAAGCTATGTAGATTAACAGTCATCACCACGGTACACATTCGTAACCATTTTGCAGCCTTAGACTACTTGTCAACATTGAACATCTGATTACTTAAGCGTTTCACCTACCTCTCCATTGCAGATGGTAAGACCACTAGTTTAACGCAGTGAAACAAGTGATACTACATACTGGTGACAGTTTACACCAAATATATATTTTATAAAGTAGCTGAGTTTTGCACGAATTTTGCACGAAAAATAGCTACCGTGAAGAAAAAACGAAACAGAACAGTATAATATACAGTATATCGGCTGTAAAAAAGATATTTTTATCGTTTTCAAATGTTTTGTAATGTGAATATATTCAAACAAACATGCAAGGGTACCAAAAGCAAGAAAAATGCAAGGGTACCAATAGCAAGAAAAAATGTTTAGGTGAGTCAGGAAAACTAACTTACTTTGTCCATATTCATGAAAGCAATCCACTGAAGATCAGAAAATTGACTGCTACACGCTACTTGATAAATGTGTGTACCATATAATCGACATAAGTATTTCACGAGGTATCTTCTGAAATAATATAAATAGATGACAAATAAGTGACCCAACACGTTTTTTTATTCAATACGGTATATTCAAGTAAAGGTACCTCGTCAGCTGTATGCAGGTTTTTACTTGCAATGTACAAATGTGCAAGCATCCACACATTTTTCTAGGGGCAAATATAAAGCGGACACGATATATCTTTTTATAATGGAGACCATAGATTAAAGCGTTTTAAAACATTTTCCAAAGCATAAATCAACTCAAATGATGCTTCAGGTAAAATGTCTTTGAACTTATTTTTTACCTAGGCCAGTCAGTATTTGAAACCTCGCATAGTTGCCTTGCACATCTTATCAAACCCGTTTCTGGCATCCCCACAGAACCTTGTGACACTAACTTAGCAATCACACCGGCTGTTACTGCCAAACCCATTCTAGCGCTTGCAAGTCCGTACAGTTTTTGGACGGTACATCCTTCATCTGTTATTGTGTCAGAAGCAGTTTGCAATGCTTTCTCTGCAAGGGTAATTAGCCCTGCATCATTGACGTCATCATTCTGCTTCAGTTTGTCCTAAATAACGCAAAAGAACAAATACACAATAAACCAGAAATATTAGGCCAGTTTATTGACTGTTATTGAAATGAAGAATCTTTTATATTTTAAACACACTAAATATAGTGTAAAACGTGACATTGCTTTCAAATTATAATTAAATTAATAATCAGTTCTTATACAAACACAACAAACATTCTGTTTTGAGGCAATTAGAGATGTTTTTATTTAAATCTAAACTTTGCTTAGTCTTTAACTTTATGATGTCATACGCATTTTCATCAGAGCGTGAGGATAAAAGATGGAGGCAACATTGTGATAAAAACACGTTTTTAACACTGTGCTCTCCATATTTTAATTCATTTTTGAGTTATGTCAATACCTCTATGCATTGGATGACCATGAGATATATCTCCTCCCTACCAGCCACATCTTCAGTTACAACCGCCTCGGCCTCATTTACATATCGTTCCAGATGTTTTATTACTATGTTCTCACTGCAATGTCATAATTTTTGAAAGCTAATAGGTAACACAGACACTTATGAGCGACAAACAAAAAATCACATTTAACAGCAGTAATTAAAATATTATGTAAGACATATATTAAATTATTTTTTTATTGTATGTTTAACAGTAACAATTATAAAAACAATTAAATGAAACATTAATGCATAAAAAATACAACAGATGGTGCGTTTTTTAAAATAATTTTCAATATTATATCATTAAGTTGCCTGATGATCTACGATTTTTTTCTGTTATTGTCATTATATCATATCATACGTTTCTCTTTGGAGCTAGTAAGCTGAAAAAGTACCTGTTTTGAAGGAGCAGCTGTAGAAGAAATGATCTGAACACCGGATTTGGATCTATACCGGTATCAAATATCGAGAGATCTTTTGTATGTTGCCGTCCATGCGCTGCATAAAATGCATAGCTTAACAGCTTCTCAATTACTTCATCAGAGGGAGCAGTTTTGTTTGCAAAACTCAGCTGGGATAACACATCCATGAAAAAGGTATTACATCTTTTTTGATATGCCTTAAACTTTTCTTCTGACCTGTCAACCAAAGAAAATAATAAGGCGGTGACTTTAAGGAATCAGATAGTTTTTGTTACCTAATGACGTAAGGCTATATTGTATGTTATCCAATTACTTCATTATGGATCTAACATGAAGAGTTTGAAAGCTAAATTTCCATATTTACTGTGTTTTCTCTTGAGGTAATGAAAATGTTGAGACAAATGTCAAAAATGGCTAAGACTGTAAGACATTGTGGGAGATACTACTATTGAAAGTTCCAATCGCTGTTTGGCAGAACGTTGGTATCGTGCTCGTGTAAAACTATTACATTTTGGTATCAAGTTCTTCAGGAACTTCTATATAATTTAGTCGGAACAACTTCGTCAGTTCACAGGTAAACCCTGAGAAAATGTTTTGTTTGTGTTTTGGCTGCATGTGACTGACTGATATTTCGTAGATACAATGTATCATTGGGTCAATACATATATTTCAGATAACATTTTGTCTATGTGACATAACATTTTTGTGGGCAGATGTCATTAAGAAATGTTCATTTGATCCAAATTTTAACCATATTTTAATTGAACTTAATTAAATCGAGCTAATAAAGTAGAACTTGATGCACGAATGCTGTCGATAACTTTGTTCTTTGATGTGACCCCGTTTTCAATCAGAATTATTTTAAATTAACAAACTAAGTGGCATATAGTGGTGATATATTTCTGGCCATTTAGTTTTGAAGATATATCTACTATTGCTTTTACCACGGGTTGGTCTGATTACAAGTATTTTATCAGGCTGTTTCAAAGAAAATTCGGGAGAGTGTATCCAGGGAGTCTATACATGGCAACTTGTCATTTCAAACCTTACATTTGATCTCATCTCCAACCTAACTTGACCATACACATAACAACCTTTGTAAAGGTAAATGCAGTACTATTCTATACAAGGTTTATTCTACTTATGTTCATTGGTTAATACGGAAACATTGCTTATTATGATACTCGGATTCTAATTCTGAAAATGAGACAAAACCTGAAATATAAGAAACATTTATATACATTTCACTTTGTCTTACATGATATTAAGGTAGAAAATAGTCCGAAATGTTTTTATCCTGTTCAAGAATCAATACGTGCCGTGTCGGAATTTTAACCTCTGGAAAGATGTAATTTGTTTCTTAAAATCATGTTTCTAGCAAATGAGCCTTGTAGCTCAAGCTGTCATTTAGGCGTCTTGACCTTTACCTTTGTCTGCTTCGGCGGCCGCGTTCTAAAAGTCGCTGACTTGACATCACTATAACCTCATATACTGAGGGCCATGGGCTCGAGCCCTGCTACCTACTAGGTCTTTTATGTGAGAAAGTTGGCACTTTCTTAACTCGTTCTTCCAATAAACGATGTTAAACGTACATGTAAATTGCGTGCCTTTATAAATGACCAAATTACGGTTGGACTTACAACAATAACAACTTGAGGTAAAGTGCTTAATATAATATACAGAATACATTGTAAAACTATTACATGTTGGTATCAATTTCTTCAGGAACCCAGTCATCGGCAAACACTTTTTGACACTTCGCACACCTATTACTTTTCGCAGCTTTACAGTCTGCATAACAACGATCGCACAAAACATCTTTGCATGGAAGGGTTATGGGAACCCCTTCTAGAGCCTTTTCACAGACACTGCATTCTTCCACAGATCTGAAATTATGCAGAAAAAATGCTTGGGTACATGCATAATATGACGGTTGACTTATTTCCTTTTTCGAAATAGAGCATGATTTTTTATTTATACATCTGTTGTTAATTTAAGACACATCTGATTCACGAAGACTTTTCAAAACGTTGTAATAGAAACTGTTTTGTAAAAGTGTCAAGAGCTGGCTAACACTTCGAGCGGCAGGGTTAAATGTTATCAATAAGGGTTACTATATTTAGCTGCAATGTGAAAAATAAAATCCATGAAAGGGTTAATTATTGCACTTTTTTATTAGATAATAAAAAGGTATAGTTCTAGATTAGAGAGTGATTTATTCGCATCTTGAAACATTTATTTTTGAAATACATCCAGTTTTTAGATATAAATGTTGATTAGTGGTATGTGTATATGTTCAATTACTGACTGCTGGACTTTTTCATCAAACAATCATATTTCAAACGTCGTAATGGCAGAAGGATTGTTGATGTTAGAAATATCGCAATATATCATGTAAAGAAAACATGTATTTTGCAATTTATAAAAGATGGTTCACATATAAAATGTATTTCGTTACAATGGATACTTAAATAGAAACAAATAATGCTATTTATTTGGTCGTTATACGCAAGTAGTTTGGAAAGTTTTTATAGACTCACCCAAAACAGTGCTTCATTGCTCCTTTATTGCATGCTTTCAAGAACTTCTCGATAGCGTTTATGGACTCTACATTCTTCAAATCTGCATCATCACCCAGCAGCTGAAAAAAGATTATAGCTTTTAATATAAACTTTAAGACAATTTGTATAAGAAGTCTTCAATGGGTTTATGACATTTAGAGTGAACACGAAACCAATGATCCCTAGTTTTGACATTGACCTTGAGCTTGCGGGGCTGAAGTTCTGCGCGTCGTCTCAATGGAATAAGCAATTGATCGAAGATTTGAAAACATCTTGCAGTACTTTCGGGCGTCAATAAACGGTTCAAAAAGACCGCCCCCCCCCCCCTAAATTTGACATGACGGGTGAAAACACGAGTTCTTCAAATTTGACAATCCTTCAAATGGTAAGGATATGTGAAACGGACACAAAAATCCAAAATGGTTCCCAAGTGTGCTTTATCAAGTGTGTGTTTTATCAACTATATTAGCACTACCATGAGTTTTATTATTTAAGTTGAATGTACTAGGCAAAATTATGATAAATAGCTTTAAAATAATTTGCATTTTGATTACTTAGAGAGGTTGTGGTGTCCAGATATGTAAAGTAACAAAACCCTTCAAATAAGCAAATAAATTTTCATTGTAATACAAGGATATATTTCACCCACTTGAATTATTTGATACATGTAACTCTGAAACAAAATCGTTTTATCAGGAATGCTGGAAATGAATGCACACTTATTAAAATATGTGTGTTTAAATTAATGTTATCTGATTGTCTAAACCGGTATTCTTAATTGCTCGTGTGAATGAACACAGCATATTTATTGAGAGAGAATGTTATCAATCATGACACTGAAATCTAAACACATTAATACACACGACAAGGCTTTGCAAAAAGCCAAAGGATATTTTTAGTTGATAATTTATTTTAAGCCTACCGTCCAGAGAGCATTACATAATTTCATTGGCATTTTCTTCTCTTCCTCTGACACACAGACACCTTCTATAAACAACTTCATAACCATGACACGACACCATTACGCCCTAAAATAGAAGAATTCGACATAGAACATCAAATATGACATATAAAATAGTGTAAAGAAACAGAATAAATACTGTAAAATAGGAATGTCATATTCATCTCGTTTCTTTGCAAACATTTTGTCAGAAGGTGTCTCTTAGCTTTTGCTACATCATTGAAAATTACTCATCTATAATTCTGACATGTGCTTGCTTTCGATTTACAAAGCACCGTTAGGAATGATTTTTTGTATATATAACGATTCAATCGGTCTAACATAAGTACTCTACAGGCATTTACAAATTAACTGCAAACGCCTTAAAAGAGTTCATATAAAATGTATATGAGTTGTAGGGGTTGTAAACAGGAGCATGCATATCAACACATATACAATCAGGCAAACAACTCACTTTATTCTGTGAAAAATCTGTGCTGCACTGGCTCCATACACAGTCGTATCCTCGTCACACTTGCGGATCACTTTTTCAACTGTAGACCTGCAGTGGTACACTTTATTCAGCCATTCTGCTCTTCTTTCTTCCACGTCAAGTTCTCCTTTTTGGGGAGACAAATTTTCAATCAGCATACACACACCAGCAAAAGTCTGAAGAAAAGAAGAAAAAAAATTAATTAACCTTCCCTAGAATGTTCTAGTTTATAGCATACTATCTGATGAAATAGTTTGGTAAGGTAGTAAAATATAAATAGACCTATAAGTAAATGCAATTAATACCCCGCAAGACTGCTTTGTCAACAGAAGAATTTATTAGTGACAGAATACATGTACCTTGTAAAAAAGATAATAGAGTAACAGCTCTGAGCATTCACTCTGTAATGAGTCAAGATAGAGTTATGGTTCTTGTACACTTCGTTTCCTCTCATAGTGCTTGACCATTGCATTAAGTTGTATCGAATTCCAACAAATAGTTTGCAAGTTAAGGTAACAAGGAACAGTAACAAAGGGCAATAACTATATAATTAGTCAAGATTGAGTTATGGTTTGTGTACACTGCACTTCTTCTCATTGTGCTTGACCATTGTATGAAGTTGTATTGTATGACTGTATTAAAGTTATGCTCCGGACAAGGAAAAGTAACAAAGGATAATAACTCTGTAATTAGTCAAGATATAGTTATGGTTATTGTACACTGCACTTCCTCTCATAGTGCTTGACCATTGTATGAAGTTGTATTGAATTCCAACCAGTAGTTTTCCAGCCACAAGTTATGCTCCGGATAAGAAAAATGCAACGGATCGACCGACCACAGGGTGACTCCTATACCCCAAACTTCGGAGGTATAATGAGACTATTGGTATTTTGTTTCACACAAATGTCAAAACCCGAAGGTGGATTTCATATCAAGACATGTGATTGGATCTATTTTGCTACATAATAATCATAGTAATACGAACGTTCAAATAACATATCACAGATTTCTCGATGAGTTTGTTAATCTTTGTTTGCAAGAGGCTCATAAAATATACTCACACTTTGATGACCTTTAGATTCTTTACAATTAACGCTTTCGGAAAATTAAGTCGGGTTGAATAGTGAATACATCTCGTGATTTCAACATTGTTATATGATTCAATAAATAAAGTAAAGCACACTATTGGATCTTTACAAATTACTTATTTCTACATATAAATAATATCCCATAATAATACATACCATTTTGTTTTCGTTCATTAATGATTTGTAATGACTAGGACTTTGCGTTTTCTTGTTTAGTAAAGTTGCACTACATTCCGGCCATGTTGCATTCAACAAATGGAAGTCGGTCAGTCTGGTTGACAAAGCTTCGAACGCAAGATGAATGTATATCACTGAGATAAGGAGACTACTCTTCGTTGTTTCATCTCGTAATTGATGTGACATTGCTGTAACTGAGTCAAAAACCAGCTGCAAAAGCAAACGAATGTTAATAAAAAAAAAACATTACAATGTACATCAATTAGCTTGTATTTTATCAAAGAGCACAGCGTTCTAACAAATCCGCTGAAACACTCATAATTTTCAGGAACTTGGAACACCTTTAACATGCTTGTCCGGATTGTGTGTTGACTTGCAGATGGACAAATAGGTGTACATAAACCTTTAAGTTGAATAGAAGGAAACTTATAATACACAATTCAATTCATTGTGTATTGCATTTTTCAAATCAGTGTGAAACTATTAGACATACTAGTCTACAGGACGTTTTTGTCAAGTTGCACAGAACCGCAAGTTTCCTATGTTATATCTCAAACTTGCAATTTTAACTCAATTAGAAATAAAAAAAAAACTGTAATGTACGAACGTCAAATTCTTCCTTTGATTTAACTGGATACATGGTATGTATCAAGTCACATATGTATTCCAGAGAAGCGTCTTCAACAATTCTTTCTTCTTGTATGTCATCAAAGAATGCACATAACGGATGCTCACTTAGGACACGTGTACATGTTTCTGCTCGTAAACGCGTTGTACATAAGGCTGGATTATGGAGAGAAAAAAAGAATGACCAAATAGAAGACTGTACTGTTTTCGCGATTAAACATTTCTTTTATATAGACAGTTAAACACATAATTTACATCAATTTTAAAAAAAGTAATGTAGTATGTTTCCCACATTTTGCCAATAATACACACGTCTTATCAAAATCAAACATATTTTCGTCAACGGACTTTCACAATAATTCATTATTTCAAATCACATGTCATTGTAAAAAACAGAAATTTCATTGTTGAATTAAAAATAAATATTATTTAACTTAAATGGCCCAATTATAGGCAAATAGGGTCTTAATTCGGAAAATGACGGAGCGATACTCTTAGTAGATCGTTGTTAGGTTGATATAACATTAAACATAAAATGAGCATAAGTTGTTCTCCTAATCTGCCTCAAACGTTTTTTTAAATGAATATAAAATATACTAACCAAGACATTCAAAACCAACATCTAGATAACTGATTACTTATAAAACACTTTGTAAATTATTTTTTGCCAGTAAATGGTATGACAGTTACCCTCGTTACCATATTCCCTGTCCGTGTTCTCTTCTGATGAAAGCCCAAGACTCAGAACTTCATTGATCTTGTCTATGAACAGCCATGAGAATGGCATTCGTGCACAAAATGCTCGTCCTTCAAAGCCTGTTGACACAACTGTTACTTCACTAAGATCATTGTTTTTTATCGGCGACTGAAAATCTTTGTACTGGAAAATCAATATTTATATATTACTAAATTCAGTGATACATGTAATGGTTTTGGCAGATTGGTTGCAAATTTAAGATTTATAAAATTTAACAATACAAGAAAATAACATACTATTACCAACTTATTTCTAATAAAAGTTTCGACTTAAAGGAAGTTTTACTAAGAATCATAAAGAATTATTTTGGCTGAAATGTATATGCCTTTCTTCATTGAGTTAAATAAGTCACCGGAACAAAATATTAGCCTTTATGTCACTTTTAACCAAGCTATGATTTCTAGACTACAGTAAAAAATAAAATAAAGAATATGAAAAAAGAGAAAGAAAGAATCTGTTATTATTTGATTTCTTCTGAAGAGTTTGAAAGTTTTCATTAAAACAAAAGATACAATGTATTGATTTCCGAATATAAAACGTGTCTATTATTGAATTATGTCAACCTGACCTGTAGATGTATTACACCTGTTTTGTTGAAAATGTCAAGCCATAATTGCTGTTTCCATGGGTGTTGCGTATCTTCAAGGATACTTATGTTTTCATTCGTATCACAAAATGCAATTATGCCAGCAAAAACAGGAGATACTTTACTTTCCAAAACTTTGATACAGGAGCTCCTGTAAGACAAATGACAGTTGACTTACAGTGTATATGAAATTATGTGTTGAGTGCTCAGCAGCCCTAACTAAATAGAATATTGGTATCAATGATAAATAAAACAGGGAACGTGCGCATTCAAGCTTGTAGAATACAGGTACTAATATAAGTGAAAACTGATTTCATTTGTCATTAAACTTTATCAAAAAGACAACATAACACCTTATTCCGCACAAGATTATAACATACTTTTAAGTTTTGAGTGAAATTATCACCGTAACATACCAGAAGGTTCCTGTTTTGTTGATGCTTTCCAAAGCTGCTGCTTCATTTACCAGCCAATGATTTGCAATAAATGCAGTACCAATACTTCTTTCTTTCTCATTCAGTATCTTTGCTATCTGTATACATACGCCTTGTAAAAAAGACGAATGGCCTACACAAGAAATAATCAATATAAGTTTATGTTTTAATAATACTTATCAAATATTAGACGCTTGCTTCATGTAGTTGAACTATAGGCTTTTTTTTATTTATTAAGCGCTTCCATTAACTGCGACCTGTTGATTCTTCTGTTATTGCAGAATCAATAGTATATAAAGTTCACTAGTATCTACTATTGTATATAGATATATACGTATGTTTGGCTGCGATACTGTTATTTATATGTGTATAACCAACTGTTTGCGTAGCATGTGCATATTCTACTTCTGTTCAAAGAAAGTCATTTTAAAAAATACCTTCGTGCTGATCTTGATGAAGCAGTCTTATGACCAAATCGACTCTGTCAGTTTCTCTGTGATTTCTTTCCGCGTTATCTTTTACCATCGATAAGGCTGATTGCACACTAGATAGTACAAGTTTCTTCACATCCAGTTTCGTTCCTTTAGATCCCTTTATAAATGTCAAATGTTTAGGTTGTTCTCTATTCTCAAGGTCAAAGAAAACATCACCAGCTGTAATATCTTCTTGTCTTATATTTTGGCCACTTGTCACAGATTCGTTTGTTGTTTCAAAATTTGGCAATACTTGTTCTGGAAATGAGCTAGTATCCATTTTTTCCTCGAGTTGTGTTCTTGATCAATGAAAATAAACTTTAATTAGAGATGAAAGATGAGGACAAACTGTTAACGTCCAAAAGCTGTATGTTGTTTCTGCTAATATAAAATGCTTTCGATTAGTAGGTTAACAAGGTCAAAATATTATCTTTTTAAATCTGCAAAAATAAAGCTCATCAATACACAATATAAGATACATGCATTGCTTTCGAAAGACATTTGTACATCTGAACTGTGTTTAGTTGTTCTGCATTCAAAATGTGTTAAAGCAGGTATGCTTCAGCCGCTTTATTTAGATAGAACACCATTGTCTTTAAGTGTTCAAGACCAGCATATAAATTATGTATATTTACACTTTCGAAATAATATATGACAAACTTTTTACAGGCGAGTTTATTTATAGGATCTTTGTCTTCAAATTCATATACATATTTGTAAGAAGTACACGTAAGTCCAAACAAATTAAATTTAACACACTTTGGTATCGCTTTATGATGTCAAAATGAAACACAAATCTAGTACACTCTGGTAGATATGAGTTTCACTTTAGTTTTCTAACTTAACTTTACATTTAGACTCACTATTGGTTTAAACATTTTGAAGTAAACGTATCCATGCTTGTACTCAAGCTAATGGCAAATTGAGATCTTATACAATACCAGCTTTTTAGACCTGCCCATATAACTTTTTTACATTATTGCACAAGGGTAAGTAATTAGATACGTTACTGATCAATCTTTCTTTAAGTGACGAGTACCTTGACCTGTTTCAATGTACATTGTACTATACACAACAAATACAATGAATTATGAAGAATACACGACAACTTTGCGTTTGTTAAAGATATTTATTTTTCAGTGTCACAAACTCAAATACAGCTTTACCTCTCATAGATTATAGCATCATCAGTCTCCATCACCTCTTGACTTGTTATAGCGCTTTCAATGAGCATTCCAACGGATTTACCATGCATTTCTTTAAGCCTCAGTAAGTGCATTTCTTCCGACAGGAGATCATCAAGGTGTGCAGAGTGCCACTTTCCACACTAGCGACAAAATGTTCTTATTGATAAGATATATGCGTTTTGTTGCATTTTATTTGTATGTTAGAGGTTTTAATATTATGACGCTAAACATTATGGTTTTCTGTTTCTGTCAGATCCTTTCTTTCAACGTAATTATGTTCTCTACTTACTCTATTTATGTATAACAACAACAATGACAATAATGATCAGCGTTTATATACTCAAACTTTGTTAACAAACTTTCGTTTATGACTAAAAACCAATTGCTGTAACTATATTGCTTGTTATGTTACATTACCTGAAAACCAGTATAGCAGCCTCCGGAAACCTTTGGTAGCTGAACAATTATAACTACATGCACTGGTGCGCTCAGCTCCTCTCTCATTTTCTCAAACTCATCCATGATACAGTACCTCGCACAAGCTATTAAATTCGCATTTACATTACCGGAGTCGCACTGTATCACAAGTAGCTTTGGAGATTGTATCGAAATCTTCATGTGCTGCCTAAAGTTTTGTTAGAGAAAATTAAGAGGACTTTGTTAACTGTTTCACTACATCAAAAAAAAAAATATATCAAAAGGGAACGACCAATATTTAAGACCTTATATTTAAACTCCACATATATAAAATGCATCATAAAACTACAATTGTGTCCGCAGGACAAGAATGCAGCCACTTCTCACCTTCGTCACAAAACAAGAGCAAATTTCCATGACTTTGCTATGAAGGCAAGAAAACAGGCCCGCAGGTAAAGTGACCCCGTGGCCGAGCCAACTTGGATCCAAGGGGTATGATTTGAACAATGTTGGTACAGAACCACTATGCAATGATATATGCCAAATATCTAAGGCCATAGAGAAGAAAATATTCATATGTTTCCCAATGTAAATTCAAGTGAGATCCAGGACGGGGTCGATTTTGACCGGGGGTAATGATTTGAACAATCTCGGTAGGGGACCATAATGCAATGCTTTCCGACAAATACCTTATATCTATGTTTTTTAGATTGAGACAATAAGAATTGTAAAGATCATATGAAAGCCTTGTATGTAAAAACCGATGACCCCGGGGGTCATGATTTGAATAATCTTGGTAGAGGTTTGCAAGACGACGCTTCTTGCAAAATATCTTGGTCAATTACTTAAGGAGTTGTATGTGCCAGAAACCTATCAAAAAATTATTGTCTCAATTTTCACTAAGTCAAGTGTCATAACTCTGGTGTTACATGTACTAACCAATATAAAAACTAAAACCCAGGTACACAACTTCACATTACATTAACCATTTGTATGAGATTCGGTGACTCTAGGTTCAAAAGTAAAGGAGCAGTGCGTGCCAAAATATTTTCGGCTAAATCTAGACTAAGTCAAAAGCTATACCTCCGGTGATAATGGTTCAATATAACAACTTAAACCAAGGTACAAACTTCAATAAGCATTTGTTAGAAGTGTCGTGACTCTATGTCCATTATTAAAAGAGCAGTGCGTGCCCCAAACTTTCCACTAAAAATGCCTTTATTTTTACAAAGTCAAGGGTCATAACTCTGATGTTGCTGGTTTAATATAGAACTAAAACCAAGGTGCACAAATTCATCCCAATCAACATTAAATTGTGTATGACGTGTGGTGACTTTATGTCAATTAGTAAAAGAGCAGTGCGTGTCATAAGATTTTCGGTACGTGCAGACGAAATACGGACGGACAAAAGCATATCCATATGCCCCCACCCCATCCGCAGTTTGGGCATTACAAGTCTTAAAATTATTCTCTACGAGTTTGTATATACACTACGCATATTACCTTATTTTATTGCCAAATTGCTGTTCTGTATCAAATGTTGACAGCGTTTCGAGCAGGAGTATTTTCCCTGAATCAATTCCGCTAACAGAGCTCAGTGCATCCACATGCATAGATGTCATAAGTTTCGAATGCGTTGTAACCTAGTTATACATAGAACATGAGAACATATCTAATTATACAATACACACACTTAATTATTCAGTATGTTCGCTTTGAAAATATGGTAGGTAAATTTTGCAAATCAACTAGTCGTTGAAAATACGAGTATGCACAATGTATAATAAATGGAAACCTTTTCAGAGATTGCGATTTAAGTAATACTTCAACAATTTATGGCCAAAAACCGAAGAGAAATACCATATTAAAGTCGTTAGAATCACAATAAATTAACAAAACACCAATATTATAACGAAATAAAAATACAGAAAATATCCATTAGACGTAATTTACTTGGGAGAACAGATGTTTGGTTTTCTTATAGCAGATCATGTAGTAAATGTATTCCAGGATGCTGCCATGTGCCTGCTTGTGGAAATAGTTTTCCATCAACATGTCTTTTTCTTTCACCAGGACACTGTTTTCCAGCCGTACAAGCGAATCTGGTGTTGCACACCAAAGCAAAACAAACTTCCCCTCGTTTAGTATCTATGAAATGTAGATCACGAAAACTTTAGTATGAGTGGCATAGATTGCATAACACTTGGTAACTCTTATATATTTGGTGCGGTTTACACTACATATATAGCATAGCACTTGTACTTCTAATATTTAGTGTGATTTACACTATAAATTAACTAGAATTTTGTCCATAGGACACGGATACCCCCACTTTCCACCTTTATCACAAAACAATAGCCGATTTTCATACCTTGCTCTTTCTGACCTATTGAGCCCAGGTGAACTAAAAAACCAAGAAAGCAGGACAGAAGGCCAAGTGACCCTGGTACCGGGCCAGCTTGGACACAAGGGGTATGATCAGAACAATCTTGGTACAAGAGTAGATGGCAATGCTACATGTCTAATATCTAGAGTCTGGAACTAGTGGTCTGAGAAAAGAAGACTTTTAAATGTTTTCTCATAAATCCCAATATAAAATCTACAATATGCTAATACTATGCTCATCTGCCTTAACCAGTCAACGCTGATTTATTCTAATTTCCAATTTTATATAAAATACACCAAAAATAAATAGCCAGCTTGTTTAAGTAGCCGTTTCAATGTATTCCTGGGCTTACTGTTTAAGAAAAGCAGATAAAAATATTACTTCGTTTTCGCAGACATCTTTCTCTGTTGAGTGTGTCTGATAGACATGCAGTATAATTGCAGAGCACGAGTCTTCATGATAACCGATAAATACGTCTCCGACTTTAGTTTCTGATGAATGGTTTCTGCTGAAATGTAAAACTAGTTTATTTGAAATCTGAATAAACAGTTAAAGTATAATACCTTTAAAGGTTATAAAAGGAGTTTACTATATGTAATTAGATAGTTTGTAGTTCCGGCTGACTCATGAGTCTCGGTTCAGGCTGCCAAGACAGCTTAAAAGCGGTTTACTTTCCTTTACAATAAAATGCGTGTATCAATTGTCGGCAACATATATTAAAAACAAAGATGAAATTAAAATTTATTTGCGACATTTTTTTTCTACGAAAACTTGTCACCTTCATTTCCTTGGCACTTTTCGCAACACCAAACGTTTCCTTCGGCTTATCTTTTAAGCATTTATAAGCACAAACTAAGTGCACTTACATGTTTATTATCTAACGCCACGGACTTTAAATATATTACTGTCAACCTTGTATTCAATATTGATCAAACATGATAACGGCCAAACCGGTTGTTTTACAGTACAAGATATTTCAATGTAAGTAGCAAACTTTTCTTGAGAACACGAATTTGTTTCTTTTAAGTTTAAATTTGTTTTTAAGGTTTACTTGCTTTATGACTTAACAAGCTCGAAATGTTTAATCTTACAAGGAATTAAACAGTAGCATGTCTATTGCGATTGTCATCTCTAATATTCCAAAAAGAAACAATACAATGTATAATGACGGACCAATGTTGATACAATGTACCTATTTGGTAGATGTGATCTCCTTTGAGAAGCAAAATCTTGAGCCCATCTTTCCAGCTTTAATGCAAGCCGTCGCTGCTCTTGTGACAGCATTGTGTTGATAGTTAAAAAGTGTTTCTCTAATCTGTTGATCAATGGTATTGGGAATTTCTTGTACACGGTCTCCTTTTCAGCTATGACAATGAGCCTTTAAATAAATCAAGTTATATCAATTTTTGGTCTCCTTTCTTATTTTCATATAGTCGAATACAAATTGCAGATGTAAGACATTTTAACTAAGTAGTGCTTGCATAGATATGGAAATGTATATCCACATGCAAAACCATCGTTTTAAAAAGTAAAGCACCGACATTCTAAAACGAGCGCCAATTTATTGCTCTGTGCTAGTTTTATTAACTAGATGGGTGTTCAGTAGAACACTTGTGTCGCCCTCTAACGCTTTGTTAGAATAACCAATAATTTTGTGACAAAATCTAAGTGCAAAAAGGGGCAAAAAATCTGTCAAATATGACCTTGACCTAAATAATTTGGCGGCATCACGACCCTTTTGTCAGGAGCAATGCAATTTGAAAAAATTTGATGAAGAAATCTTAAGAAATGACAAAGTTATAGCCAATGTAAAGTTTTCATGACAAAATATAAGTACAAAAAGGGGCATAACTCTGTAAAATATTACCTTGACCTATACAATGTGGCGGCATCACGACCCTTTTGTCATAAGCAATACAATTTGAAAGCTTGATGAAGAAATCTTAAGAAATGGCAAAGTTATAGACAAAATCTAAGTTTAAAGGGGGCATAACTCTGTCAAATATGACCTTGACCTACAAAATTTGGCGGCATCACGACCCTTTTGTCATAAGCAATGCAATTGGAAAGTTTGATGAAGATATCTTAAAAAATGGCAAAGTTATAGCCATCATTAAGTTTTCATGACAAAATCTAAGTCCAAAAGGGGCATAACTCTGTCAACTATGATCTTGACCTAAAATATGGCGGCATCACGACAATTGTAAAGTTTGATGAAGAAATCTTAAGAAATGGCAAAGTTATAGCCAACGTTGAGTTTATGTGACGGACGGATGGACTGACGGACCGACAAAGCGATCCCTATGTATCGCCTTTTCTGCGAAAACGGCGACACAAAAGTAATATATCGCTTAGACTTGTGTCTTCACATATATATCATAGTCCGATATTTATAAGACAAATAGGTTTGCTGTTTTATAAGTTGCTAAAAATGTTTAACTTGTAAATGACGCCTTGTTGCATATTGAAACAAGCTTGTTACAGTAATATAGTTTGTACTATAGTCCCAATATGACATATCAGACCGTATTCTACAAAAGTCTTCGATTTTGATAGGTCTAGGACTTAGACTAAAAGTGTAAGTCAAAATTTTAAGCAAGCATAAGAGTTAAGGGCGAAAAAGTTACCTCTGCATGCTTAAAGTCGCCGTTCAAGTTCAAATACATAGTTTAGTAAGTTTTCAAACGAATGAAACTAAACTACGAATGGTGGTAATAATAACATATCCTTTGTTTAATGTTTTGGCAAGGTGATTCTTTTCCGTGCAGAAATAATAACACGACACCAGAAAATTCACGTAGATGCATGAGAAGGAAACTCAGGTAAGAAAATAGCTCTTTATTACCCTTTTTTCCCTCAAGAAAAAACAATTTGATATACGCATACTTTATATGAAACTTTCCAGAAACTATTTGTAGGGTTTTCAACATGCCGTTTTCGTTAATGAGGGCTATTAATCAAATGCATTAATTTCATTTGCCCAAACTCACTCAGCTGATTTGATATCTAAACATTTTATATGAATTCAATAGTCCATCATAATAGCGCAGACAAACATGCTTAAATTACAGAGCGTCACAACATGTGAAAGGGGCTTCCCTTGCTTGCACATAGTGTTTATTACCCAAAGGTTCCCTTTGTTCTTTCTGTCAGAAAACCTGCGATTATATCTTACGTATTTGCTTACATTATTTTCTGGATTGCATGGTGCCTTACGAATCATTTATAATCCATTTTGACTCTTGACAAAAGTATAAGGATGCATATTATTTCTGCATATGGTATCTATTCGTAAATATGTATAAGGGTTACTTTGTTCAAATGGCATTAGTTTTTAATCGAGTCAGTCTTGCAAATTTATTCAAGCGATTGGTTTGGGGTTTTGTTTAAGACTTCTGATTTTCTCATTTTTGGTTTAGTGAAGACTTATTTCAAAAGCAGTCCGGCCGTTTGGTGAAAACGGTCTTTTTTAATATTTCCAGTTAAGACGAACCCATATTATATCTAAGTATTCATAATCATATCATTTTAAGAAAGTTAGTTTCCTTACATAATGATAAACTTGCTAATAAAGACACGTTTATTAATTAGACAATTCTTTAAAAGATAGCTTAATGTAATTTCAAATAAAAAGCATGACAATTTATTAACGTTAAAAGCATTTAAAGCTGAAAATTTAGATGGGTGTTCAGAAGAACATTTGTGTCGCCCTCTTACACTTTGTCAGAATATCCAATTATTACGTGACAAAATTTAAGTACAAAAAGGGGCACAACTCTGTCAAATATGACTTTAACCTACAAAATTTTTGTGATTAGCACTGCAATTTGAAAGTTTGATGACGAAATCTTAAGAAATGGCAAAGTTATAGACAACGTTAAGTTTTTGTGACGGACGGATGGAGAGACGGACGGACGGACGGACAACGCGATCCCTATGTATTGCATTTTCTCCGAAAGGGCGACACAGTAAAGATGAAAGAAGTGTGGTTAAAAATATATCACCTGAATTTCGGATGCACAGGACACTTTACTCTGTGAGTTCCCAGTCCTAAATCCACATATCTAACATCCCCAAAATACACATAGTATTGATTCAGTGCATCATACAGACTTTCGTACAAGTTCTCCAGGTTCAGTAAGACAACTGTGTTTCCTGTCTCCATACACACCTTGATCTTGTTGATGTTAAGACAGACCTAAAGCCATATCATATGCAGGACTAAGTCAGACAAGACATCGAATTCCAAGAAATCAGGTTATCGTTTAAATCGTATCTCAAAATGGAAAACTGAATATATCTGTATGAATTGTCAGCAGTCGAACGCTAGTGTATGATTTAAGTAGGCAGTGATACACTGTTTAAATCTTAAAGTTATTATAGTACTTGCATTTAACAAATATGTTACATGTATCAGTGGCAAAACAAAATAAAAACATGGAACTTCATGTTACAATGTATGCATCATATAGCCTTCATGGCAAAAATCATTCCTATGCTTATCAAGCAAAATTCTAGTAACATAAAAAAGGACATTGTTGGAAGCGATGGATGCTCCCCGAACTAACGCCTACGATGTTTTGAAAAACTGAGCAAGATATAGATAATGATTCTTTGACAATGTACTGTGTGGAAATATCAAGTTAATCTGTCCAACAATTTTGGAGTTATGTTCCGGACAAGCATAATCTTAGATTACAAAGGGAGATAATTTAACATTTATCAAGGAAGATAACATTTCTCACAATGTGCTCAACCACTGTGTAAAATATAGTAAGCCCAGCGAATGCTTTTCAAATTATGTTCGTAACATGAACAACTTAGGATAACAAAGGAATATAATTCACAATTTGGGCAAGGCAGAGTCATGGTCATCGGTCACTGCACTTTCTTTCAATGACCTCTACCATTGTGTAAAATATCAAGCAAATCTGCTAGATAGTTATGGAGTTATGCCCCGAACCAGTATAATTCCATATAACAAGGGGATGTATTACAAACAGTGTTCTTGGACACTGAACTTCCAGTTTGTGCATTCTAGCACTTTATGAGATATAAAGTAAATCCATTAAAAAGTGTTGGTGTTGTGTCCTGGACGAACATAATTTCACATGATGATAAAAGGTAATTAAAACCTGTGCAAGGAAAACATAAAATATTAGTTTTGTCACTGAACATAATTTCACATGATGATAAAAGGTAATTAAAACCTGTGCAAGGAAAACATAAAAATATTAGTTTTGTCACTGTACTTCCTCTTAATCTCCTCTACCTCTTTATGAAATATTAATTCATTTCCTTGGATCATTTTTCAGATATGCTCCGGACTAACATAGTTTCAAAACATCATAATGTTCTTAATTTATTTTAGATATAATTTTAGAAAGGTGCAAGGTAGAGTTATATTTTTTAGTCAATGCATTTCTTTCAATGTTCTCCATATTTCTGTACAGGATAAATAAATGCCCTTTAGCACTAAGAAGTTATTTAACTTTAAATGGGGTAAATAATTCAAATACTAAGTAAGGAAGAGTACTGATTCTTTCTTCTGCATTTCCTCTCAATTTCCTCTGTCATTATGAAATTTAAACAAAATATCTTTAACAGTTTTGGAGTTTTGTTCGCGTGACGGACAGACAGAAAAAGATAAGGACAGAAAGACAAACATTGGAAAGAAAGACAAAGCATTAACTCTATGCTTTCCCTTCGGGGAGCATAAAAACTGAAATGTCATTGCTTTCACAAGTACTAAAGGTCAAGTGAATGGTTCACAAAAAGTTAAGAAAATGGATTTGATAAACGCTTTCGGCTGCATGCGCTGTGTACTTCTAAATAGAAAATTCAGTACTCCATCTCTATATCTGCAACTGTTTTAAAAGTGTAGCAAAAAGACACACCACAAGCATACACTCAGATGCATTTCAAGAGCGTTTATTTTACCTGTGTATACTCTTGGTCACTTCGAAAACTACTTCCAAATATCGTTATTGGTCTGATTTCATCGCTGTCCTCAAAAATCAACTGCTGGATGATGGTTAATGCCCCATAATCCTCGGTCAGTAAAAGTAAGTATCTATTTTCACTGAAAATTAAGTCCATTTACTATACATGAATACATCGAATAGTAATAAATTTCGAAATCTTAAATAATTGCTCCTTTTATTCGATGTTTTATAACTAAAATAAAACAATAAAAAGCAAACCCCGATCTTTGTTTTTACTGTGACTTACTTTACATCTATATTCAACAATCTCAAAATGTCACAACATCTTTCTGAGTTTGTTTTATAGTTATGCCAGTCTTGTTTAAGTGCATTGAATTAGAGTGGGCAATAGTTACGAAATTTAAGAAAATCTGAAATAATTGCAAACAAGAATGTGTGTAAAATACAAATCCCCCCTTTGATGCAATCAGTAATGTGGAAAAAGTCGAACTATGCAAGGAACCGTTTTAAAAGTAAATGTGCTGGCCTTAATAAAAAAAAATGTTTTGCCTTTAAAAATTCATTTGGCCTTAAAATGTCCCGGTCGCCTTGACCTTTGCCTACTGACCTCAAAATTAGTAGGGGACATCTGCCGGTCTTGACCAACCTCCAAATCATGTTTCAAGATGATAGGCCTAAGCGTTCTTAAGTTATCGTCCGGAAACCGTTACTATTCTGGGTCATTGTGACCCTTACCATTAAACTACTACCCTAAAAATCAATAGGGGTCATTTGCTGGTCATGACTAACCTCCACATTAAGTTTCAAGAGCCTAGGTCTAAGCGTTCTTGAGTTATTATCCGGGAAGCACTTGGTAATCAGACGGACCGACCGACATCTATAAACCAATATACCCCTATCTTCGAAGGGGGCATAATAAATGCAATATTTAACATATTACCTCTGTAAGTTGCTAGTGTCAAAAACGCATGCTCGAATAAGTCCCGATGCCGTGCAGTCAGGGTCATCCGGTCTTGGCTAAGGAAGATAAAGAAGGAAGCATATTTGTTTCAACAGGTGCAAGAACTAAAATTGTGATATGTTCGTTTATTGTAAATATAATATTTGATGCATTTTCCGATCTTGAAAACAAGACATATACTTTTTTTGTGAATGCTTTCTTCTATCAGTTATGAAAGATACCACTTAATTGCAATATTTAACCTTTTCGTCGTTTTGAATGGAAAAGCATTTGACCAGTTTCAATGGTATGAATCACACACCCGAGGGTTCCAATCGGAATAAATACATATTATTATCAATGTATAGTTTCTTATAATCTATGTATGAAATGCGGTTTAGATCTTTAAGGTTAAATTATATACACGAAAACAAAATTGTAACTTACATCGTCTGCAATGTGAATCACTGTTGACAGATGACGTTTGAAACTTTCTACTGGATCTACTTGATCCAGACCTTCAAAATTCCGTCTGATAGCATGAAGCATTTGGTGCCATGTGGGTTCCCGCTTAGAAGTCTCAACAAAACCGAACACCATTTTTACCAAGCTTTTAAAATAAAATAATGCCAACTATGCCAACAAATTAAAAGGTTTTTTTTCCAGGCAACATATAAATGGAAGCACTGTCGCACCGACAACATCCCTAAATTATACTTAACTAGAACTATCACTGAATGTGATGAATATCCCCCATACACCCCGCTGACACAGTATATAAAATTTATGTCATATTGTATGCGTTTATTATTGGACCTGCACAACTTAAAGTTTCTGTGAAGTATAAATAAATTCTGACCAGGGATTTTGGAGATTACAATCACACAAAATATTTCTACTTCTATGCCCCTGTGACCTTTGACTAGTGACCCGAAACAAACACCATGACAACTAGGCATGATGCTTATTTCTTATGTGAAGTATCATTACTTTCTGAACAAGGGTTTTGGAGATTTAGCGTCCACAATATTTTACTATCTCGAGCCTCTGTGACATTGACCTTTAACATAGACACCCGAAACATGGACCATGCACATCTAGACATTGTACTTATCACTTGTGTGAAGTTTTATTAAATTTTGAGCGGGTATATGGAGATTTAGTGTCCACATGATTTAACTATCCCGAGCCCCTGTGACATTGGCCTTTAACATAGCGTCCCGAAACATGGACCATGCACAACTAGGCATTGTACTTATCACTTTTGTGAAGTATCGTTAAATTTTGACCAGGGGACGGACCAAACGGACAGACAGACAAGCTGAATCCAGTATACTCCCTTACACTTTGTGTTCGAGGGGCATAAATACCCTTTGTGTATTCTACACACCCTTATTTTAGCTAGACTTTTACTGTACACAACAATGTTACCTCCAGTGTATTTCACAACTGTTGTAAAGGCTTGTCATTCCATTTGTCAAGGAAGTAAACTCGAGTTACATACGTTAAAGGATACAAAGAGGACTTAATCATCCGGTAACAAGGTATGGGGCAACGAAAAGAGTAACACATGGTAGCAATTTGAATTAAAAACGTGCAATTGAAAAATCATTCACGATCTATGCACAGCTTCACACAAAATAATTTAAGATATCGAAAAAAGCCAATCTCTTTCAAAGATTTTCTTACCTAAGTTTCTCAATTATAAAAGATACACCCATTAAAATGATGCAAGATACATTGTGTTTGACACTAATAATTTATTAAGAAAAAACAAACTTCCAAAGAAATTTATTCTACTCGTGCGATAAATTATAAATCTGCTACTGTATCTTGCACAGTCATTTGAACTTGTGATAATCAACATAGAGGATTTCAAACAACCCCTAGTAACGCATTCACACTTTCAATGTTTAAAATTCATATCGGTGCTTTAACATACTCTAAATTAACTCTACATTATCTAATGTAAACGTACTTACCTATAAAAATCTCTCAAGCCAAAAAACTCCCTCATCTTTCTAGAGGCTGTATTGAATAATTCCAAATAGGATTCGGCCATTGGCTCAATCAAGTGTTCAATCCGGTTGAATATTTCCTCGTCAGTACTGCATATGCCACTTGAAAGGTAGAAACAAGAAACGTCTTAAAGATATTTTAAACTACACAATTTAATGTATGCATAACTATTTCCATCTGTCAGCTGAATATGTCAAATACAATCTCTTTCAAATAGGTATAATTTCTGTTTCAAGTTGTTCACATGAGTTGAAATGTATAACTCTCATATGTCTTATATACAAATGTATATACATCAACAAGCAAATCCAGTTAATTTATATCCCCCGCCATATGAAATAAATAACTGAAAACGAACAACTGGAAAGTGTATTGGCCTGTTTGTTTCAGAACAAACAAAAAAGATTTTTAAAAATTTCTTCTTCCGACTGGGGCCTCATCTCCAAGGGGATAATTTTTTACTTCAATTTTCATTCACAAAGAACTTAGCTGTTGTAAGTTAAATTAAATAAGTAGTTTCCGAAAACAAGAATGCTTAAGTTTCTATATGGAATAATTATGTAAGAATGCACAACATCCCCTTAAGGGTCTCATTTCTGTCAAAATTCCGTTTCTAAATCTTCTGTTGTTAGAGAATACAAAATTGGTTATTTGTGCCAAACAAAATCAAATTCGGACAGGTCTTTTCAGAAAACTAGATGGGTGTTCAGTAGAACACTTGTGTCGCCCTCTAACGCTTTGTTAGAATAGCCAATAACTTTGTCACAAAATCTATGTACAAAAAGGGGCATAACTCTGTCAAATATGACCTTGACCTACACAATTTGATGGCATCACAACTCCTTTGTCATACATTGTAAGCAATACAACTGAAAAGTTGGTTGCAGAAATCTTAAGAAATAGCAAAGGTATAACCAACGTTAAGTTTTCATGACAAAATCTTAGTACAAAAAGAGGCATAACTCTGTCAAATAAGACCCTGACCTCAAAAATATGGCTATAACGACCCTTTTGTCATAAGCAATACAATT
>JAUMHA010367103.1:2626-13644 GCA_032359765.1 Saxidomus gigantea | reverse complement strand
CTTTAGCGCTAGCTTACATTATCGATTTTTGCTGACTAACTGATTTATGACTTATCGTGATACGGAAACTTCCGATCAGCAACGATCAATATTGATGAAGACAGTATTGGATTATCGATTTTCTAGAGGCTGTCACTGCATCAGCTAGCGTTTAGCGATGGTACACTTTGTTCCATATGATTAAACGTCTCGTTTTAGTGTCCACGTGTAATGCGAAAGATTAATGGGAGCGGAAATGCTTCAGCTTCGGTAATTTTACAGAAATAACATAGATACCTAGATCTATATTTATGAATCAGTAACAAGGTGAACCACTCACGCGGCATTTCAGTCTGATAATTCAAGACAGCTTGTGACGTCAGTCTTTTAGTTTAATAGACGACGTCTAATTGAAAGTACACAGCTCTGAGGTCGAATTTCGAATGTTGCTATCAGTTAACAATTTCAGGTTTTGTAAACAATCGTTTATCTTGAATAAATTCAAACAAAAAATGTTTTTCGTGTTTTATTCTTGTAAATTTTGTATTTAATCTAGATGAAGTGCTTAAGGTAAAAGTAGATCTAGTCCCAGGATTTATTATATTAACGTATATATATACGATCCCTGATAGTTCGAATGACGCCATTTGACAGCACGTGACTCGTCTGGCATGAGTGGGAAGTTAGACAGGGTGAAATCGGCGGAAATGCCAGTATATATACTCAACAACATCACCATTTTCTTAAGGATAATGAAACATGGGACAAAACTCTATCTTCCGCCACGTGCAATGCGAGCAGGAATCAGGAAAGAGTATCACGGACTCCTAAATTTGAATTACCATCTAGTCGTCAAACAAAACAGTGTAATAGCGGACTGTATTAAATGCGTCAACCATACAACACGAGGTGTGTTTAAGAAAGCTTACAAACATTAGTAAAACTGTAAGACAATAAAAGTATATGTATTATGTTAGTGGTGGAGCGGGGATCGGACCTATAACCCAATGGATCAGTATGGACCTGAATAATACATAGCAAGCGTATTTCCTTCACAATTCCATCGACGAAGTTACTCTGTTGACAGCCTGTTAATCACATACCTGCGTATATGCAGCCCTCATAGCTCAGCGTCCTGATTCGACCAGAATGATAATTGTCGATTATTATACTAAATATATTTTTCCAGTTATACTTAGGTCGAACTATTGTGATGGCTCAATTATCTCCATCCGCCATTTTCTTCACATCATATTTCATCTAAAACCGTATGATGAAAGGTAATGAAACTTGTCATATGTGTTCCTATGATGGTCCTCTACTACAATTGTTGAAAGATTTCAATTCCATGCAGACGTCTGGTTAGCATGTCAATCAAAACGTGCGGGTGTCGAACAATGTCAACTGCATGATTCCTAGTTTCGAAATTCGGTGTGTACCATTGTAAAGTGGTCCTCCACGAGGTTTGTCTAAATTAAGGGGACCATTCGTTTTACATAAACGTGTATGTCCTTAAGCGTTGATCTTAGAGATAGGGTATGTAATGTATAGCATTATCTAATGCTCCTTAGCAAAGTGTTGCCAATTATAATCACTTGGGATTTCATTTTAGCCCCTTCGGCTCTTCAGGGCCCACTTCATTTAATCATAAAGACTTATACATGGAAACAAATTTTTCACAAAAAAACAACTTTTTATTACCATAAACAATAGGCAATTTTGAAAATAATTTTACAGTTACTGTAATGCTTTCTATGTGACCTACAACTTTCTGTTCACTGATGCTGACCATTACATGTAGAAGGATATCACAATAACTTAGAGAACTGTTCAGACGGCTACCGTCTACCAGTATTGTTAAAGTGAAGCAATTGATCTGTAAGACATGGTTGCAGTGCAACGAACCATGTAAAGTATATATTTCTGTAAATGGCTATACATTGTACATGTACACTGGAGCAATAATATTAACTAGTATATATTCGTCCCAGATGTACATTAAAATGTTGTTGTTTTTAATATTTACATTTTCGATGACATTGATCAGATAATGAAACTACATGTATTGCACATGATTGATTCTTATACTGTAAACGAGATAGGGCCATCAAGACCCTCTCGTTTTAATGTATGTTTAATAATAAAAATCGTCATCCGGTGCACAGGTATTTGTTATATAATGTAAAAGTTTTTTATAAATTCAATTGTGATAAAACGTTTTTAAAGCTTTTGCCCCAAGATGTCAAATATTGTGAAATTGTATTGAATTTGGGCAAAAGATTTAGGACAAAATGTTAAGTTTTTTAAAGTTTGTTTTATATTTTCGAGTATGTATCTATATTTAGAGGCTTTTCATGGGCAAGGACTTTCACAGCTTAGACGTTTCGGGCATTTTATGAACTTGAACCTTATAAATCATGAACTTTAACTGATTTGTGCTTAGCGTCTTATTACAAAACATACCATACTTTGAAGCAGACGACAGAGATTAAGTTGTTAGCCTATTGGGTCACAATGCTGCGATGCACCCCTATTGGAAGAAATAGACTTGCCCAAATTGGAAGTTACAAGATCCCATTGTAAAAATCTAGGTATAAATGGATTAACATTTAATTCAGGTTAATTACGACTTTCAAACACTGAATTAGAAAAAAATGCTACTTCAATTAGACGGATGGCTTTGGTTGGTGGTATAACATCGATCAAAATTAACTTGCTACCAATTCACTTGGAAAACTAAGTTGTATTGACTCAACAACTTAAATTTTTAAGTTCACCAGAGACGAATCACAGTGGTTTCGTCCATCCGTCGTCCACAAATGCTTCAAGCGAGTTCTCATCTTCCACCCAAAAGACCAAGAAAAATATTGGATGTGTAGCATTGTCTATCGGTTTTATACCAAATATGTTTAATATCCCTCACTTTGGAGCCGCCATTAAGAATGCATCAGTCTTACAAGAACTCTATCTCCTGTTTAAAAACAATTCCCTCCTTTACAGGCTTTTTGACATGGCATGGCATTCAGTTATTATTAGCTATAAGACAATGCTACATTTGTGTTTTGCTAGGCCATGGAGCGTACTATACGGAAAAGAGTCTAATCGTAGCAGCATACAGGCCAAGTAGCTTTAGCAGGGCAGACGGGAAGGCATTCCATTATCTATTTCAAAACATTATCCTTTGACATGTTAGGAATTGATGACAACAGGAAACAACACATACTGTGACATTAATTTTATTATCACATATTCCCTAAATCCTTTATACATGTAATATGATACAGCTGTAGTCATGAAGGAAATATACATGTACATCAACACATTGAAAACAGGACAACATCTATAACTGATTGCATTACGTTGCTCAATGTCTACTCAAAGATTGTTGCTTCAAAAATCTCAACTTTTTTTAATCTATGTGCTTTGCTATTTGGCTGCCGATTAAAAAACATAAATTCAGGCGTGTAACCGACTTTGCTCACAAAATTTCCTCATGTATAACCAAATACAAATCTAGATTAATGCTGTAACAGGGGTAGAGTTCTCCCAGCTTCTTTTAATTCGAAAGAAAACAGGCAATGGCAAATTAAATGTGTAATTGTGTCTCTGAACATTCAAGTTTACAGTCCATCTTTTACTACAGTCAAGTACTGTGACAGGGAAAGTGTTTTCTGATTTCCAATGTTTGTTATACAATCCACTGGTTCTGGATAAAAATTTGTGCCATCCAGCCATTCAATATAATAAAACAATATATCTTAAAAGAAAACTAAAGAAAACAAACGATGTTCTCTTTTCACAACTACGTACATAATGCTTTAATACACTGATATTACGCTATTTAAGTAATTTGCCCTTATATCATTGCATATTATTTATATTACATTTCACTCTTATGAAGCGAAGAGCTAATTCATTTTTTTGAGACAATACATTTTTAAAAAACTTATCTTTCAAGCACTCCTTCATTTTGTACATAATTGTTTTCCTTGAGTATAGAACATGTATAGTATGAAAATATATAAAATTAATGAATCTATAAAAAAAAAAGAAATCTCTATAAACAATCAATAATATATTAATGAATTTCGTTTCATTATTTATTCATCCTGTTTGTATTATACAATATAATTATATGTTACAATTTATAAATACATGTACATCTTACAGTGTACTGTGTAGTGTTGTACAAGTATATCTGCGTTATAGATCTGACAGTTCTTAATTCATTTAGATAAAAACTGATGTATAACATAAATATAATAAATACATCACACCTTTCCCTATTTGTTCCAGTGTTTTGATCTGTATTTTAAGAAGAAAAAATTATAGCTAAAATCAGATATAGATTTACTGCGTCCTCCGGCAACACTGAACCTGATCCTCCTAAATTCCTGAAAATGGACTCGTCTATCTTTCAATTTAGACAATACCATTCTTGTTTGAAGGGATGCTGCACGTAAACATGGCTAATTCAACAGTTAGAACTACTGATGATAAACAGTTGGCACTATATGATTTCCTATAGAGCCTTCTATTAGTTTCTACAGCAGAAACACATGCTTTACAGAAGTGTAAAGGTCAGAACATATATTATATGAGTTACTCGAAACCTAATCATTTACATATGTAACCAGGTATATTCTTCATTTTTTTAGAAAGACAAAAATTGAAATGGCAAAAAAAATGTCAATATAAAATGCTAAATGTTTTACTGCTAACGTCCGTAGCACTCCCTATTTTTACTACCAACGTCTGTAGCACTCCCTATTTTTACTACAAACGTCCGTAGCACTCCTATTGATCACACTTTTAGGCTTCGAATGTATTCCTTTTTTACAACTCATTTCAAAAGTCAATGTATTGCAGCGGTTTATTTAGCAAATACAAAACTTGCAAACGAAAGGAATGTTATAATATTAACACGTTACGTGCAAGACAATTCCTACAGTAAACCAATTGTTCCATTTTTGAATGTTTCCAATGTCAAACAAAGCAACAAACCCTTCCAATTTGAGTGCTCATGAAGTAACCTAATTTCTGTGACATGTAAAATTACAAGATTTCTTATATGATATAGAGACAGTGGAACATTGTTAAATCACTATGTGTAGCTGTCAAAACTATCTTATCTACATACAAGTCATGATATATCATGTCTACCATTGTTTACCAGTTTTTGTAAAAGAACTAATTTGACACCATTTACAACATTTTTCACATTCGTAAATCACAACTTGGTTTTTTAGTAGTATAATTTTTGTGAACATTATTGGTAAATCAATTAATAAAGTTCATTTGTAAATCAATTAATGAATTTCAAAATCATTTGAAGGTACATGTATAAAAGTAAGAATAAAATAATTCACTAACCATGTCCTGCTAAGGGTACCATGTTTCACAACCTCAAACCATCTTATAAAGATATTAACAAATCCCGTGACAAAATATTCAAGCAAACAGAATTTTAACAACCACCATGATCTTTTTGCATAAATTCATTGCCCTAAATTCATTGCATCATACCTAAATATAGCAATTACACAATACAGATACAAATGCATATATTCTCACATATTTAATGGCGGCTTTAACATAAAATATAGTTTACACATAATGATAATATATGTATACACACACGATATGTGTATACACTTCCCTGCTGGGAGCCTCGTTTATTATATTCAGGCATTCCATGTGTTACAAACTTGTTTGCAACACTGCCTGAAACTAGTATTTTATCACAAATTAGCCTTTACCAGCCTGTGGCTACCTGTTCACCAGCCTGTGGCTACTTGTTTACCAGCCCGTGGCTACTTGTTTACCAGCCCGTGGCTACTTGTTTACCAGTCTGTGGCTTCTTCTTTAGCCAAAAGACAACTAAAATTGTCTCAATTCACAACACTATCTTTCCATCAATACTTGTCAAGTCACTCGCTAGAATGTTCTTTCATTAAAACAGAACCTTTTATTTAGCCAAGTTGTATTTATTAACCCTAGCAAATCAATTTGCAGTCTGATGTTTCAATTTTTCCCATGTGTAGGTCATTTGCAATAGTAAAGTAATGAATAATGAATATATACACACATATATATTTAATGAATACATGAGTAAATATTTATTACGTATGTATTATAATACGTATACATTTTCAGTTCAGTGAATATCTATCATTGTTTTGACATTGCATTTTTCATTTCAACATTTACATGTAATTGCTTCAGCAAAATATAATACTACCTGCTAATCTGCAAGTCTGATAATAAAAGTTGCAAGATTTCTTTCGCAAGAGGTTAAGATATATATCTTATCATACACGTCTATGTACAATCGAAAATAGACAAATGACCTACTAAGGACGAAATTATTAACCTTATATTTTTATGACAAGTGTTTTTCTGGCAAGTTTACACTTACCTAACTGTAGCATTTCAGTAACATTTACCTAACTGTAGCATTCCAGTAACATTTACCTAACTGTAGCATTCCTGTAACATTTACCTAACTGTAGCATTCCAGCAACATTTATCTAACTGTAGCATTTCAGTAACATTTATCTAACTGTAGCATTCCAGCAACATTTACCTAACTGTAGCATTTCAGTAACATTTACCTAACTGTAGCACTCCAGTAACATTTACCTAACTGTAGCATTTCAGTAACATTTACCTTACTGTAGCACTCCAGTAACATTTACCTAACTGTAGCATTTCAGTAACATTTACCTAACTGTAGCACTCCAGTAACATTTACCTAACTGTAGCATTTCAGCAACACCTAACTCATAACACAATATCTCAACATTAACATTTTCTTATCAACACTTAATGCTTCTCCTTAAGCATGTATCAATCATTCTTCTCACCCCTCTGTGAAATGGTTGCTCCCACTTTTCCTTATTTCAGACTAATCTATCACAGATTTTAGGGGTGACATAGTTAACTTGCAAACCCTACCTACAGCAACCATATTTTAACTACAGTTTAACAATTCTCTAACCTTTTTCCTTTATAACATCTTCTTACCAATCTACTGTTTGCTTGAATATTTTGTATTGGAATTTAAAGAAACTCTATAAATAGTAACAGCCTATTGTGACACGTACATGTATCTTTAACCTTATAGTAAAGTCATATATCTCAGATATAGTGTAAAACTGTAACTAAAAGATCATTATTTACATAGCCTATGAAACAATCTCATATGCATACTGCAAAATTTCATTGGCACATATGTAAACGATAAATTCAAAAATTCAAATGTAAATTCAATTCCAAATACGGCATTTAACAGGGTAATTGTGTCAAATATACATGTATACATTGATAACCATACTCTGTGCAACCTAGTTCTAATTGCTTAAATAAAAGAATATGTTATACAGTGTTATTCCCGTGCTTCTACCACTTATGCTTTTCTCTATTAACGAAAATACTAAATTGATACACAGGTTCTCTCCCTACATCACTCTCAGATTATTTCTAGCATTCTATAGCACCAACACAGTTTTAGCACAATTATATATAGAAACGAAATGTAATTTAAGAAAGAAAATTGCAAAAGTTAAATTACATTAGAAGTTCCCTTTGAAAATAGCATAATCAATGAATTCCTCTCATTTGCTTTAACTCATTGTCATGCACTTCTAGTTTATTGGCATAAAACATTAACACTACATATATTTCCATGATTCTATGTGTGAATTTTTTTTTTCCTTTTACATTAGGATCATTTGTGCAAACGCACATATGACAAAGTTTGCACTAAGCAGGTAGTACATGTATAAGGTAAAAAATGCATATGACCTGAGAAGGCACAGTTAACCTTCTGTATAGTTAATAGTGAAATTTTAACTTTTGATTAAAATGAATTGCGGCCTTTTATCCTTTTCATTTATAATTTCCTAATATTTAATAATGGTGTATTGCTTTCATATAAAATAATAATACAGAATCTAATGTTTAATTGTACTAATACAGCAATACAAAGTTTTAGAACCTTGCATAGAACGTTTGACCGTAATTAAATTAAATGCTGTAACCAAATATTTGTATAATCAGTAAAATTCCCCTCCAAACAATGTCTAAACCCAGAGCCCAAAAACCACCCGAAATCCAACATTGTACCAAAAATATCACACCACAGACCACTATAGTTCTTTCAGCAATACAAAAATGTCTACAAACCCCCTAAAAAACTTTTGCACATTTAATTTTGTATCAAGTTACTTTTTAAACCAGAGTACAGTAGAGTATTCAAATTTAATCATTTCATTTCTCGTACTCAAATTAATCAAAAGTTAAATATCTCACTATTCAGCAAGAAAATTGACATTTTTTATACAAAAATAAAGATTTGCATTTATAAAGTGTTTAACACATATTTTGCTCTATTTTGATTCATGCATTGAGTATGCTCGTAAGAGAAATTATGATTTATGAGTTTAAGAGTCTCGAGTCCTTCATACAAAACCTTATGAAACATTTACGAAGGAATTTAATGAATGTCTTAAAAAAATACACACCTAAAATTGGTCCAATTAAGTATTTTAAGTGCAAACACATACACTGAATCTTGTATATATAGAGAAGTGTCGTCTAACCTAAAGTGCTGTATTCTAACATACCAACGTTGTAACGTCGATTCTGATTGGTTACTTCATTTAAATATGCGACGGCTAAAATAACGTAACTATTATATAGTCGCAAAAATCAAACAATCAGTAATGACCACATTTTAGGGCATTGTGCATTACAACACGGTGAACTGTTTAATGATTTTGGTATCTGTGACAGTATGTACAGTTTTCAATTGTCACAAACAGTTTTAATGACTCCATGTAATGTCGCTATTAAAATATTTTGCTACTTTTAAAAACTGTATATACAGTTGCAAATATCAAAATTACTAAACAGTTAACAATTTCCAAATTCTAGCTATCACATACTTATGCTGAGTGTGTGTTAACTGAAATCTTAATGCTTCATCTAACAAGAACTATATATCGTGTCTTGTTTCAACAGTCAAGACACATTTGTTGGCACAAAGAAAAACATTCTTTTTTAAGGCAATGTATAAAAACTTCTACCACTACATACTTTCCTCTTTCCAAATCGTTCTTTTGTGCGAATTTGTATGAATAATGAATTGTCTTATCAGTGTATGCATACATGAACAATTCATCTTGTTCAATTTGTTTATCACATTTTTCAAAATCCCCTTTAAATGTCCTCTATCATAACGAAAGGTTTCCCTTCATTTCTTCTTGGACAGTAGTTTTTTCTGTTCCTTCTCTCGCTGTTTCTGTTCTTTCTCCGATTGTTTTCTGTCTTTCTCTATCTGTTTTCGCTCTTTTTCAAGCACTGTCCTAAGCTCTTTCACTTTCTTTTTCAAATATTCTCTGTCCTTTGCATTTGTTACTCCAAGAGCCTGAAATAAATACATGTATATTGAAGTATTTTACCTACTATAGCCTAACCAATCCTTGTTGTCGTAGGAGTGTAACGCCTGTTCAAACCATGTTTTTGGTCATTTTAACAGGCGGGCAGTTTACCTAACAATCGTTTCTGGGAAGAACCAGTACTAGACTCCTATCCTTTGTAAAAAAAACTGCCAACTTTCTCACATAAAGGGACATAGTCAGTAGCAGGGCTCAAACCCATGGCCCTCAATCAATGAGAGGTTACAGTGATTTCATGTCTGTGACTCTTGACCACTCCACCACTGAAGTGGTTGCCTGTTTTATAAATTTTTCCAGCTATATACAGACTGACACTAAAGCTAACCATCATTTCTGGGAAAGACTAGTTACTTTATTAAACCCAACAGACAAATATCCTCTGTAAAAAGAACTGCCAACTTTCTCAGTCAAAAAGCCATGGTTGGTAGCAGGGCTTGACCCTAAGAGAGGTCACAATATCATATGGACTACATAAACCACTCTACCATGGAGGCATTCTTTTTAGAAATAAAAGATTACAGTTCTAGGTCACCAATCCCGCCAAAAAACCTTGTGTATTATTCCCCAATAAATGGGTATTGAAAATACATGTACCTTCAATTTATTAGAATCCATGTTAATGAGTTGAGGTCCAGTCACAGATTTTTCCGTAAAAAGTGAAGCGTATCTTTCCATTTCTATGCCAATCAACCAATGTCGAACGTTTTCATTATTCCACTCGGTGATCTGGCCAGAGCTAAACTGGTTCAATGAATGATGACCAGGCTGCGATGGATGATCCTGAAAGAACAACAACAACATAAAAACTGATTTTACCACTGGTGTTTCAACATGTCAATAAACCAAAAAGCTTCGTAAATTCCTAGGAATTTTAAAGATCGACAAGTCGGCAGACTATATCACTGACAGACCGATCCTGACTTAACCTTTTGTTAAACTTTTTGTCAAAGTAACAGAATGTTATCCTTCAGACTTGATGTTTAATGTGCTCCACTGCTGGGAAACCAATGTCTGTATCATCGCGGTCTCTTCTTTACATATCAACAAACAAGAAATATAACCAGGTAAAGACAGTGCATCATAACAACTGGGTTCTCCTTTGTGGATAAACTTGTCCAATGCACAGGCTGATTTCGATTTGTATTAATCTCAAAACCCAAATTTTTGTTCTCGCAATGCAGGTCCCAAATGTAAAACATCACTTTAAGCAGAGCACTTTTGGCCCTTCACATACTTCTGGTACCAGTTTTGTGCCAACTTACAGACCTTCATCTTTGAATCACTGTAAACTGGTAATATTTGTGATTATCTAATTTCGCTTTTTTTTTTGTTTTATAGATTTACTGTTATAGAATTTTCATCTTGCGAATATAAGTCAGTCTGCTCACAAATTGGGAAAAATTTCATCAATGCAAAAATTACCCAATTTACAGTATCTGTTATTGAAAGGCAGTTTTTATTTTTGACAATGATTGTAAAACTGACGATCGATCTCACCTCATTAGCAGGGGTGCCTGAGAAACTGTACGTCGTCTGTTCTATTTCTCCGACCATATATCCTGAGGAAGCGTCACTTAT
>JAUMHA010367092.1:3242-13645 GCA_032359765.1 Saxidomus gigantea | reverse complement strand
TATACACTATGTACGGATAATATAGACAGGCAGAATACGGATATTTATCTAAATTTTTCATTCAGTATACATGTATATACCTTATATACGGATAATTTCCCGGAATGTGGAATTTTGCACCAGGGTCAAAATCATCGCTCCCTCTTGATACCGGCGGAGATACGCCCTGATATTTACACCTAAAAGATAAATTACAAATTATAAAATCTTGCAACAGAACAGATTTCATATAAATATTTAATAAACATTCACAATCAATGGTAAATAACGACTTTCAATGTGCCTGTAGAACCGATTAGAAAGAGATATGGCCCAACTGTATATAATCTAAAATTTTACAGTAACTGCGATGGTTTCAGGTCAATTTTTTTCATATATCCATGATTAAGATAACACAAAGGTAATACAAAAAAAAACAGTATTAGGGCGCCAGCTAGCCGCGGTTAATGGTGAGCTGTAAGTACTTTAAAACGAATAAAAACCGTTTGTTCACCTGAGTTGCCACCATTTCTCGTTATACTTGTCCGGTGGGGTCTCTCCACTGAAGACACTCCATCTCCACTGGTCTATTAAGTATCCGAACGGCAGAAACGCAATCTTGTCCAGTGCCATTAACATCAAAAAGTTAATTTCCGACTCTGGTGGGCAGAAAAACAGACGTGTAAATTTGATATCAAGGATTTGTATTTTGGTTTTATACGGGATATAAACAAATCTTTAAAATATCAGGAACATATTCATTGGACCGACATTAACACGCCACCATAACAAAATAAAAATGGCAACAGTCTTTCTAGATGATCAAATTCATGAACATGTATTTTTTTATTTTGATATAGACCAAAGTCGGCTGTTTCAAATTAAAAAACACAAAGGGGGAAATTAACATTATCTGATCAGAGTAAACTTTTTTCTTTACCGTCCTTACAATGTAGGTCAATCACCCGAGGTGATTGGAAACAAGAGTTACATTAGAAAATACCTTCATCATCGATCCCAGGTTTTAGGAGATTAATTTTGCGAAGATGTTTTGGTGTTTGAACTGACAATGCCATCACGTCTCCTATTGCTTCATGAAAACCTGCGATCAACAGTAAAGTAAAATAAGTGGGTAAATATTACCATAAAAATGACAATTTTTACTTGGTGAATCATTGAGCGATTAGATATTTTCTTTTATACAGCAAATCTGCATCAATTTTGAACTCCCTTTTAATATATAATTTACGGAAACATGTAACATAATGGCTTATTCCTTTACTAATTGCAAATGTCATGATAAAAACTGGCATCATTTAATTCTAATAATGAATAAACAAAACTAGACAATGACACTAAAAACACGAGTTTAGCAAAAGAAGAATTTTGAAATTTCATTCCAAGAAACTGTGTATTGCTTCTGTTCAGAAAATGCCATATTTTTGCAGTGTAACAAAACAATTATACAATTATGAGATTAACCTGGGTTAGCACCGTCTCGAAACGGAAGAGGCAGATGCCTGTACTGCATCTGGTACTGAATGTGTCCCATTTCATGATGTATTGTTATCAGGTCTTCCATGTTTATATTGGTACACATTTTAATTCTGCAAGCAAAGAGGATACAGAATCATTTTATACTTTTCTCCTCAGTCTGGCTCTTCACATTCAACTAAATTAAGAATGAAAACAAAACCAAAACAGTACGTCGACGGTATATGTATACTTCTGTATCACAATGCCTATTGTATTGCATACTTTAATGTATGATATACATATATAGACCAAGACAAGTTGAATCGCACCAAACTGATGTCTACCTGCCTGTATGTCTGTCTGGTTATATTTATCTAAATACACGCATGTATACATGTCTGTCTGTCTGTCTGTCTGTCTGTCTGTCTGTCTGTCTGTGTATATTTATCTAAATACACTCATGTATACATGCATGTCTGTCTGTCTGTCTGGGTATATTTATCTAAATAACCGCATGTATACATGCATGTCTGTCTGTCGATAGATAGGTACGTGCACATGTACGTACGTTCTTATGTATGAATGTACATGGAAAGTGTGTGAAAGAAATTACATACAGGAGACAGGTGCAGCTACACATAAATTATATATTCATTATTCTTTGTAACTGATCTGTTTTCTTCTCGGCACTTGCTTTATACTTAAAGCCCACATTTTTTTATCAGAATGTCGAAACAAATTTGCTATGAACGTGCATGCATATGTAATAAACATTACTTTATTCTGTGTGAGGCACTATATAGTGAAATTCGCAGACTGCTTTAATTACAATAATGCATTTTCTGACCTAAAATCTTTTGCATTCAAGAAATCCCAAGCGGAAGCATGACAGACGACTTCCCGTCCTTCTGGTCTGACAATCATTGACTTGTTCCAGAACTCCTCGCGCATTGGTTCCAGTCCAAGGGAGGTAAAGAAACTTTCAGCCGTTTTGAAAAGGTGTGTAGCGTTGTAACCCTTGAATGTATAATACACTGCATTGTGTGCTTGGTAAAACAATTGGGAGTCAAGAATCTTGCTAAACGAAAACGGCTTAGATACCACAGATTGCATATGTCACTTTTTTCTCATTTTTACCGGAACAATCATCTAATCTTATTAATCATTTACTTTTTAATTTATGATAGCACAAAATGAAGTTTTACGGAATGGCTGGCTCGCTCTTAAATCTAAAAACACGTATTCGGGAGGGACTAGTTCTTGAACACAATAAAGAGTAAACAGTTACATGTGACAAGTAAAACTCCTCACAGCGATTATATAGGTATGTACTCAGCTGTTAGGAGAAGAATCTCTGCGGGGAGTTTGGTGACAAGTCGAACCGTTGAGAGGATAGGCCTGGGATTTGTTTAAGTCTGTTTTCATAATAATAGACATACATTGAATGACCGTACGTTTGTGGCAAAGGTAATACTACTTGTCACATAGGCCTCAGATAAGTAAACTGTTAACTCTTTATTGAGTTCTAGAAGCAGTCTCGCCAGAATACATGTTAGGTTGTTACCATAAGAGTGAGCCAGTCGTTTTGTATATAACCTGTCATTACTTTATGGAATGCAGGGGGTGACACGAGGTTGCACTCCATGTCAACTGCACTATGAGTCAACTATACTCAAATGTGTCCTATGCACTTTGTAACCAAAATAACTCATTATTTTTTTTTTATAAAAAACGCAAACTAACTTCATGTTAACTGAATGATTAAATCGTAACATATCGTCAGGAACAATAACAGAAAGAAGCTCAAATTCTTTATAGCCAAAGGGAGGCAACACAGTTCTAGCTTTTACAGAATGCACTGACATAGTTACACATCTTGTCAATTGTCGCTAGTTTGTTTGTTTTGCGTTCCAACCGTTTTTTTCGATCATTTTAGCAGGTGGACAGAAAATAACCGGTACTAGACTCATATCCCCCGTAAAAACCTACCAACCTTCTCATATAAAGAGAAAATGTTCTGTAGCAGGGCTCGAACCCAATGCTCTCAATCTATGAGAGGTTACTGTGATTTTAAGTCAGGGACTCAAACCACTCGACCACGGAGGCGGATCAGTTGTTGCTAGTAAGAATAGTCTTACCCCCGAAAAAAGGTTAAATAGAAAAAATGTTCAACCTTACCTGCTGAACCAGAGCTGGTGTGATATCAATGCTCTGTTTATTTTTAAATGGAATGACTCTATTATAAACATTGTTCCACTCTTGTGCCCACATGTTGCCTAAAAAAACATGTATTATGTAAACAAAAAGTTCATATGAAAAATTGAAACACATAACTTTAAAGGAATCACAGTTGGTGTTTTTAGATGAGTTTAAGAACGCTAACCTAGATCTGAACAAATAAATAGTCAAGTTAAAATTAACAAGTTTCCTTGATTTACAACAAAATACGACAAACAACTGAAGACAGGTACCAAGTAGATGTGCAGGAATGTGTCCAGTCTCCGGGAAGTGTTTTTTGCCAAATGTTTTCGTAAGTTCTCGTCTTATATAGGTATGTAAATTCAAATATAAAGGCTTCAATTGTTTCAGTAGATCTTCTACATCTGTCTGGAATGTTTCAGATTCGTACACAGAGCGCCAGTAAGCCCCGGTATCGCTGTAACCTGAAGGGTGTAAAAAGGAGTAAAAATCAAATACATGTATATGCAGAATAAAGTCGATGTTGGCATAAACAGTAACTATCATCGGTTATTTGGCTTAAGTAAAGTATTATTATCTAAATGGTAAGTGGGTGGGTAAGTGTTTGGCTTTTCTGTGAACCCTCATACAGTCGGTAATTTTCTTGACTCCATCACTCAAAAGAGGGGAAGAAGGGAACACTTCTATTATTGTACTATTGGAAGCGTTTCCCTTCGGCGCCCCGATTGTGATAAGCCTACGCGCGCTCCAAGACATATCAGTTGCTCCCTACAGATTGTAGGCACGACAACTGGCATGAACATGTCATATGCTAGGCCAGTAAGATGCTGTAGACTGCTCAACGGGGTGGATAAAAAGTGAACTATGTAGAGCCAAGTTTCCCTTCCATCTTATCCTCCAAGAAATGTGATTTTCGTGACTCCATCACATACATAAGGGGGTAAAATGGAACACTTCTAATTTTGTACTATTATCTACGTTTAGATCTATAGCTTACTGACTGAATCAAAAGCACGCAGTCTTTTTGCTGCAGGAGTCCTCGGGGGACTTCTTCTTATGTTGCTCGCTTCATTCCAAGCGGATCTGATTAGCCGCAACATAAGGTGTGTTCGTATTCAATACACTTAACTCCATACGTATCCGAGTTCTATCAACTGAACACGAGAGTCAGCAACAAAAGCTATTGTCTCTTTGCTTTTGCTTTTGTCACCGTTGATAGTCATCAATAAAAACATTATTAATGATTGCACCGTTCCAATTACGTGCATTCGCGTATTTTAGATCGCTAGTTGAACAGATTAAGAAAAAAAAGGTAATAGGTGCTTAAAATATCTAAATGACAACAAAAACTTTTTACAAAAAATTAGTGAAATTAATTTTTATGGTGTAACACACCCAATAATTGTTCTAATGACACACATGATATTTCAAAGATTCAAAAAAGTGAATAACTGAATAATCTTATATCTAAATATCCAAACAATAACATTGTTCAAACACGTTTTAATTAGTTTACCGCCTCATTTCTTCGAATGCCTGTGATCGCTGTCCTGAATATTACATAACTACAACATAGCAGTAAGCTAGAGTAATATACATTTGTATCACCTAGTTCATTAACAGCTGCATTGCTTAGTTTCACAAATTCAACATAATTGTCTTTCATCTCCTTCCCTGTAGCGTCCCTCCAACCTTTCCAAACATTCGTCAACTCCTCGTAGTTTTGGGACGTTGCCATAATACGTTCTAACTCTGAAATGTTGTTCAAAACTATCTTATATCAACTTGAAGACTATCGAAAAACGGTGTGACCATGCAAGTTTTTTTTAGCTGAACTAGGCTGTTCATACTAGCAACACGATGTACATTCTTATACTATACAAATCTTGAAATGTTCCATATACATATAAACACTAGTTTGGCTTTTATTTATTCTATTCATTGTTTGTATCCTTTTTATTTATTCTATCTATTTCTTCTATTCATGTTCGCCCGTTACAGATTCGTCCTTTATGACGTCTCCAAATGATATAATTGCAAATGTTTCAGACGTTCCTATTCCGTTCATGTCATTATACTTGTTCTAAACATCTTTGTGTCAAATATTAATACTTTGAACAACAATTTCATTTACTTTTCAAAGTTCCTTAACACATTCATTCTAGAAAAGCAAAAATCCATCACCATTTGAACCACATACCTGGCTCAAGTCCGACACAGTTGGTCGGTGTCAGACAGACTTTACCCTTGCTGTAAACTGACGACATAATCGACTGCAGTTCTGCCAGCTACAATGAAAAGTTTTTATAGCACTTTACAATTTATTGCGTGATGATTTGTTACAACAACTTTAAATTTACAAGAGAAAAAATTATTTACGGAATAACATTTTGCTAGAAAAAAATAATCACTAAGGTAAAGTATAAAGTAACCTTTTTCAGCTGTTCTTCGTTTTTCAGTGCACTTGTCCCTATATCTGACATTTTCTTCATTCTTCGTTTGAGCTGTTCATCTTTGTAATTCTTCCAGTCATATGCTGATACGCGTTCAGCTACAGACTTTTCATAACTGGCCAGTTCAACTGAGGCAGCATCCTAGTTGAAATCAACATAATGAAAAAATACGAACGAAATAAGAACAAATACAAACATAAGAATAAAGATTTGATTAAAGTCAAAATAATAAAGTCACCAGCTTTCCCGTAAATGTCATATAGTTTCCAAACTAAATTTCAAAATCAAAATAAATAAAGTTATTTCAGCTTGCTTGTATACAAATTCTTTGAATTAGTTGTTCTTACCATGGTAATACTTTATCAAACACAATAACGTTATGAAACAATACACAAATCGATGTTATTTCATGAATTTCATTTGAAACAATTTGATTATGTACTTTTGCTTTCGTAGTTTCATCTGTTATATTCGTGTTATAAGACCAATCGGCTTCCTGTTGTTGATAGTAATTGTCCGAGGCCTCTTTCTCATACTGTTCTAACCAATCATTTAAAAGATCTCCTTCTGTCACGTGGCTACATTCTTCAGACCAACCAAGGTCATCTTCTTCAACGTTCTGTTTTAACCAACTAATAAGTGGTTTAAAATATTCCAGTAATGGAGCAACACTCATTTTATCTGTTCCAGTAAACTTCATCATTGCTTCGGTCCAAGGTTTGGATGATCCAAGTTGCAATAAATCCCTATAAAAGAGAAATGGCAACATATAGAAAAAGTTTTATACCCGTTTTAAGATAGGAAACACGGAATTAATTTTCCTTTAAGTTATTAATAGTATGTTTAAAAATGAATTCAAACGGTTAAGAATTGCGGCTTAAAGAAATAAAAAGTTTTATTTCAAAATGAATACTTAAACTGAATATAAGCTTCAGTGTACGCTCACGAAATGAAAGCATGTAAGATATTGATATTACTACGTTAACTTCTGAATTATGACCATAAATGTTAATTTTATGATATATTTCAATAACTTTGAAATATAATACAAATATAATCACGAAAAATGATTAAAATGCTACAGTGATATCACGATGCAAGTATTAGTGTACCTAAGCTTGTCACCCGCAAATGTAGAGTTGTAAATATCACAGCGGTGTAACGGTCCTTTGTACCCAGAATATTTACACAGAGCTTCGTGAAATTGAAACTGAACAACAAAACTGACAAAATATCTGAAAACATACATCGTATATACAACATGCAACATGCACACATTTAGAAATACATCTACTAAGCTAATGTTTGACAACATAATACATTAAAAAACATTACCTCCAAACTACGTAAAAGTTTCGTACACCAGGAACATACTCCCTGTAATGCACAGCAGACATTAATTTTCAGGAAAGTATTCGTGGAACGGTCGTCAGCGAACTGCTGGTCTGTCGGCTTTGCAATACAATATTCAATTAATCCCTTGATTGGCATTTTACTCGACATTTCGAAAATATAACCATTCTTTTCTGGACTCAGTTACAAAGACTGGCATCATCACTGGCAACTCCTTTCTCTCCTATTTTACTCGTTTTCTTCTATGACTTTGATCTTTTTAGTTCTTGTGCATATCCTTTACTTGGTACTCTGTGAGTTTTACCCCTTCAAAACCAAATTTGCATTATTTCTACTAAGGTTTTGTTCTTCCGAAGATCCAGACACATAATCGTTGGCACCTTGACCAAAACTAACGTCATTGTAAAGTTTTTTTCCGCTGTGATTCAAGATTGTAGAAACCAAAATGTCACATTACATGTAAACATTTATTCTTGGCTCCATACGAGATTCAGTTTCTCACACAATTTATTTTGTCTGTTCGATGTTTTCAGAAGAAAACCTATTCATTTTAAGTATCTATGTTATGGAAGACGTACCATGACTAGCTATCTATATATAACGGAAGAGTGTCAGAAATCAACTCCGCACATTATTTCAAATTCCAGGGTTTAATCGCTTTAGTACTACAAAAATACTAATAATAAATTAGTTCAGACCGTTTACAACAGCAATGCTGAGATAAAGCTTTATTATATTTTACCGTTCTAAACTAAAATCGGCGAGAATAACAGGAGATATATCTATTTAGGTCTGTGATGTTAGTGCTGTTTTAGTACACATGCATCAATCAGTTTAGCTTTAATAATTATCATGAAAATGATGCGCATGCGCACGATGCTGTTTACCATACCATTTCAATCTGTCTATACCTGTATTACCTAAACTTGCGACCAGCTACCCTAGACCGGTATATATCACATAGATAGAGAGGGCCCCTATAGCCCCTTGCATCACAAAGGGTTTTATGGAAATGGAACTGTAGAACGTAACTTACAAAATATCTGAAATCGTAAGTAACTATTCATTTTGACATGGAAATATTTGTGTTCATATACTTTTTTAGTAATCGCATTATACAGTTATACACATTGCCAATTATTTTTCTGATCATAGTTTGTATAAACATATTTCTCGTCGGCATTAAAAGAAAGTTGAACTATTTGTCTAAGATTATTTACGTTATGACACCGAATAGAATTTGAAAGCAGTTGGTAGTGGTTTTTAAATGCCCATCCATCCCAAAATGTTCAGAAAATCATAATTTTGCTTTGAATGAGTTAGAATTACACTTGTGCAGACTGCTAAATATCAGTTTTATAATGATGTCGCAGGTCTACAAAAACGCATAATAACGGATGAATTCGGTTTGAACTTCTTGTTTTCGACTGGCATCTTATTGACTTAGTATTAAACAAATGTTAGTTCACTGAAATGTCTACCGTATATAAGGCACGTTGGCTGGAATGTGATATTTTGCACCGGGATCAAAGTCCTCTTCTGTTCTTTCTACTGGTGGAGAAAACCCTTGGTATTTACATCTGTAATAAAGTGAGCATCTGTTGTCGTTATCGTTTCCTAATGTGTAGCAATATTGTCTACAATTTGGGTTATATGTAGGGTACATTGAAATAATCAACATGAAATATTTATTGTACATTATTAGTACTTCTTTATACTTTCAAGAAAATCTGAAAAACTGCGATTTGAATGAATTGAGCTTACATATCTAATTCATAATGAGAAACGAACCTTCTTTTTCACAACGCCGTTTTTCTGACAAAGACTTACAAAATAAGCCCCTAGGTAAATTAAAAGAAACCATGCTGACCAGCCTAGCCTTGAACCGATCATTGAATGTTTTTAATTGCTGTAAATAAACCGTTCTGTCTACTATGTTAAAGCTACACAATGCGTTTACCTCAGATCCCACCATTTTTTGTTATATTTCTCTGGTGTTGTTTCTCCACTAAAGACACTCCATCGCCACTGATCTATCAGATACCCGAACGGAAGGAATGCGATTTTTTCAAGGGCCATTTTCATCAAAAAATTTATATCACTTTCTAGAAAACAAACAACAGAACATCGTCATTTACTTAATTTTTTCAAATTTTGAAAGAGAACTTCACATTACTTCTCATAACGATAATGTGTTTGCACCATATTGGGCTAACACATTCACAAAAGTGTTATTTAATTGACTCTTCATGCCATTATACTTTATGTTGCTATTACTAAAAAGGCTGTATGTAAAGTATGTTGAAGAATGATAAGGAAGACAGTATTGATCGAAATCGTTGCTATGACAACTACACACATTACCTACCATAATTATTTTGCACGGTTTTTAAGAGACCAATCGTTCTAAGATGTCCAGGTGTAGACACGGACAATGCCATAACGTCACCTATAGCTTCATGAAAACCTTAAATTAAATCAAAACTCTATACATAATGTCAGTTTATATGCTACAGCAGAACACGCGTTGATCTATTTCATGTGTTTTAAGTCATCATCAGAATAAGAACAGTTTGAAGCTTCTACCGACGTTAGATTGTAACCATTTCCGTAACCAACTGCAGCCAATCGCATGGAACGCTGTGAACAGTTACACAAAACAACACATACACAATTTGAATTAAATACTCTTAGAGGAACTTGGATATGTGTACTTTTTTATTATCCGTATAATCTTTAGATAACAATGTGAACGAAATCAAAGTAGTTAACAATCATAACTATGGATAAGCAAAATGTATGACTCTAGCAGATTTCCCCCTGCTAAAGTTTGGCTTATTCTTCTACACATAATGCTTTTATCTGTTGTGACTAGTATATATATGTTAAACATGTTTACTGTATAATTAGCTATGTGACAATGTCATACGCTTGAATAGTTCT
>JAUMHA010367081.1:0-13645 GCA_032359765.1 Saxidomus gigantea | reverse complement strand
TATACTGATAAAAGTTTTGTTTTATTAGCAAACACCCACAATAGTCGAGCTTGCTGTCTTATGGACAGCTCTTGTTGATCTTAGCCTGCTCAATGAATCTTTCAAACTTTGAACCTGCCGGCTGAGGCTTGCAGAGGGTTGATGGTTAAACACAGGTGCTGCTGGTGCCTATGACCTTTATCCTGCTGAATTTCTAAAATGGATTTCTCTGTCTCTTAGTTTTGACAGTTGGCCGGTTCCTGCTGTCTCTTAGTTTTGACAGTTGGCCGGTTCCTGGCATTAATCGCTCAAAGAGGTGCCCACTACAATTTTCTAAATGTATATGAAAACAGAGGTGCATGGGGACAGTTTTGCTGTTATCAGTAATGAAACTTTACCAATCTTGTTCTCTGGAATCCCAAATTGAAAGATTTTATGTAAATAATTCATGGGAATGATCCTTGTATGATCCTCAGACATCAATGTCTGCATTTTAAACTTAAAACATAGAAATTGTCATCAAGTGACTATACTATCTACAGTAAACTCTGTATATAACGACTCCAGATTTAGCAAAATTCTAGGTATAACAAACTAATTTTCTGGGCCCAATGTCTTCTTCTTATTTAGTTAATATGAAAATGCAATATAGATATAACATACTCTAGATATAAAGAAACATTTAAAAGGTCCCAAAGACTGAAAAATGTGCCATCTTGGAGTATAACTCAGATGAACAATATAAGACCGTCATAGCTGTCTTATTTTAAAACAAAAACAAATTTACTATCCAATCTTTAGTTCCATTTTGTTGTTATACAGAAATTTAAAGAAATACCATCAGTTGGGCTCTACAAAATGACAAGTACACAGACAAACGCTGAAATTAGACACAAAGTGACCTTGTTTCCATGGAAGTCTGCAGTGTGGCCTGGAAGCTTGGAGCCAGTCAAGGATACTCCAGAGTTAGCTTTGAATCTGTGCTCAGGTGACAATATTGATGGAGACAATAAAGATTTGTAAAAAACATGCTTAAATAAACATGCAGTACCGTAAATTCCCTACATAACAACTTTGAATATTGTGAAATTTCAGATATACATGTATGGAACAAATTATCTTGGCCCCATTTATTTCTGTTTTATTAAATATGAAAATTCTATATGGGTATACCATACTGTGGATATAAGATACAAATTTAAGTCATTCCAAGGAGTTTTTTATATACGGAGTTTACTGTATTTAAAAAGTTTCTTTTTCGGTATACTTTGAAACATTCTGCAAGTTATGTTACCGCATCTTGAGTGATTTTTCCAGTCCTGTTTCTATATTTAAACTGAGGCGCAAGCACAGAAATTTACCAAATATTCTGAATTTAGAACTCCAAAAACATTAGGGTTACTATTATATACATCACCAGTCACTGATATTATTTTGCAAGAAAAATGAATGGTTTTGACTTCTGGACTGTCGTATATTTTTGTCATGGACATGTAAAAATAAAAAGTCCACAAAGGCATTACATGAACACAATGTACCTGTGTATATATATTTTTGCTGTTTTTTTTATTCTTTCTCTATATTCTATTTTCCAGATGACATGCCATCAGGCACAATTGAATTTCAAATGAGTTGTGACATTACAGTTGCATCACAAATGCCAGCCTTGAACAAGTGTCTACCCTCTGAGAGTGACTGTATGCCAGAGCTGGGATCTGATCAGTCTGTCATAGATTACCTTAAGGTATCGCAATATTCACCATGAAACCTATGCATTTCTAAATACTTGTGCAGCTCCTTAACTTTATTATCTACACTAATGTATTTACTTTCAATTGCGAAACAGGTTCTTACAACTTAGATTAATAGCTTTTGAGACTCACTGCAGACGGAATCAACCTCAAAGAGAGAGATGCAATGTAGAATTATCTTTGTCTTACCTAAGGATACTCACTACTTTTGCACTGGTGGGGATCAAACCATGGACCCTTCGATCCTGAGGGAACATGCCACCACTGCACCAAGGCGGCTCCACAGCTCTTGAATTTTACATTACAAAGATCATAATTTATTTCTATTGTTCATATTTGAATATTCATGGCTACCATTGGCTTCTACATTTTATATCATAAGTTTACTTGGAGGTACTGACTTTAATATCTATTTAATTTTTTTTTCCATGTTTTAGATGACTCTTGAAACAAACAGTTATTTACGGACACTCAGTAGACAGCTGACTGGTGTACTACTGGAGGCTGTGAAAACACGAGTTCAGAAGCATCATGCAAGAGAGCCTTTATTACATGGTATAGGTGTGTACAATGTACTGGGTTTTTTCTTTAAGTCAAACAGGTGTGGAGTGCGATTAAACCAAAGGATTCCAATGCGTAGAGAGTGACTTTTGGGAGATGCAAATCGTTATAGAGAGATTTTCATTTAGAGTCATACATGTAGGGAGACATTATTAAGGAATATGGATTTAAGTGAGTTTTTGTTGGGGGATACATATCTGTTGTGAGTTGATAATAGTAGCAAAAGATTTCAAGGCCGATCCATACATTTCCTGGATGCCAAATTTTTGTTGGTTTTCACACTGCAGAGCTCAAATGTGAATTTTTATTTTTTTCAAAATGGGCATACATATTCACTAACATTTTGAATAACTTATTTTGGCAAGCTCCATAATTCAAGTTCAAAATAATCTCATAAGCAAAGTGTGTTGTACAAGTTTAATGCCCATTTCAACCGTATTTTGGGCATTTTTACAGGCGGGCAGTTTACCTAACATCGTATATGGGAAGAAATAGTACTAGATCCCTATCCGAAGAAAGGAGCTGCCAACTCTCACATGAATAGACATAGTCAGAAGCAGGGCTTGAACGCATGGCCTTCAATCTATGAGATGGAACAGTAATTTAGCCTGTACGCCCATGCATCTGATCTAAAATCCAAACCCTCTGTATTTGCATTGCCATATGACTAAAAATGTAAAGCTGGTTTTGACACAGTGTGCCTCATCTTGACATTTACAGATATGTTTTTGTAAAAATGCATGATATTGTGAAACACTTTCCATCTAAAGGCTTATCAGGCTCATCTTCATGCTCTCTTTAGATTCAGTGACAAATTCTAAAAAGGATGACAGAGTCAGTACTTCTAGTGAACAGAGGATAACACAATTGGTGAATGATGCAGCAGATTGCCATGTGACAGAGACTGGGGCATCATGTGACAGTCACATGACTTCTTCAGCCAAGTTAGCCATTTTGTTTTCTGGAGGAATAGACTCAACTGTTATAGCTGCCTTAGCTGATAAGTTAGTATTAACTATATAGTTAAGTACATGTGCGCTAAACCATTGTAGCTAGGTACATGTGTACTAAATGATAAAGGTAACAAGATTATAGATTAAAAGGTATCTTCAGTATCAATAAAAATCAATTAACCTATGTAAGCAGTGACCTTGATTCTACTTACAAAAAGTGTGACCGTCATTACTGGTATTTCACTGATAGAAGTAGATACACTTATATAATAAGACCGCTGACCAGTCTGGCCACCTTGGTCGAATGTATAAGGTTGCCAAATGAGGCTGAGGGTGTTTTAGATAAAGGGAGCAGTTTTGTATGGAGAAAGGGAGTCTGATATTTGATACTTCCTAGGATTGATGGTTAGATAAACTGCTTGCTTGTACACAACTGAAATACAGTTAAAATGAGTTTTAAACTCTTCAAACATGGCAACATTTGTTTTATCCTTAGGCTGGCAGTTAGAAACAGGTTTTGAAATATTTTGTGTTTTTTTTATCTGCTACTTTAATAACTGCATGGACTTCAGATTGCCTAATGGAGGTCTCAGTTTTAGTAAGAATTTTGCCCTTCCAAAAATGTTGGTATTTTATTAGTTAGTTATCTAATAATACATATCATACATGTACATACTCAATTCATTAGTTTAACTTGTAAATGACCTAAAATGCTGTTTATATGAATTTGTTTGTAGATGTGTGCCCATTGGTGAACCAATAGATTTGCTGAATGTGGCTTTCGAATTGAAACCCAAAAACGATCCCAGAAAAGGGAGGTAAGTCCAGTTTACGTACTACAATTTAATACAAACTTAAGACCTTGCTTAATTTCAAAACTGAACCTGTCTGTGACAGAACCATTAATTATTGGGATGTATAATCGGTGGAAATGATATATTCAGTGCATATCATGATAAGGCTGTATGGATTAGCATCTAGATCATGATCTGTGTTAGATGCCAAGGTAGCATCACTGAAGAATTATACTAAAAATAAAATGAATTTTTTTATATATTTTTTTAAAGAATTATACAGAATTTATTGCATAAGCGTGCTACCTTACATAACTTAAATAACATACTTCTGGTCAAACTATGTCCATGTGTTTCCCTATACATGGATGTACATGGAAATTAAAGATTGAGCTAGTTGCTATGACAAAGTTATTTGTTGCCAGTTACCAACTAGAAGCTAGTGACCATGCTTTAATGCTTATACCTGTATGGCATTTTTAAACAACTTGCCTTACTAAAAGATTCTTATTTCTGTTTATAACAGATTGACTAAATATCATGACAAATTTGAGAATGTTATTTCTGCTTTGTGTTTATCACCATAGCAACTGTTGTCAGTTTCAAGATGATTGCTGTTTTCATTTTTGTTAAAAAAACTGTTTATTTTTTATATATTTTGCAAGAGGGTACTGTGTAGGGTTTTAAATTGATCGGATTTTTTTCCCCACATTTTTTAAAAATCAGTGGAATTAGTAATTATGGGCATGTAGTTAGGTTTGAATTATATATGGCCTGTTTAATAGAGTAGTAACTAAATTTTCAATACATCACTACTGTTTTTTTTCAATGATTGAAGACAAGAAAAGCTACCTCCGGAAAGGAGATATGATGTTCCAGATAGATTGACTGGATACACAGCTTTATCCGAGCTGAAGCCTGACAGGCAGTGGAACTTTATAGAAGTTAATGTGACCGCCGAAGAACTTCAGGAGGCCAGGTAAATTCTTGTGATTATTATCATCTTAAAAAGAGACATGTTGATTTTGAATTTGTGGACCACCTCTATAATAACCAGTACTACAGTGAAGTTGCGCTATTAAGACCGCACATTTCTGAACCAAATGGCCAAGTAAAAATGTTTCATTTAGAATACGGCTTTATGCCAGACCGAGGGCTAGTATTGTTACAATAACTCAACTGTATTATGTTACCGAGGTTGTCTATGATAGATAAGAAAACAGTATGGATCTAAATCAGACTGTGGAGATGTGCAGGCTGATCAGGATCCATACTGTAGACATTTTGGCCTTACTTTGTTTTCACATCATTGGATTCCTTAGATTAACTCAGAAAATGGGTGCGATGAAGACTTATGGCTAAGGATGCAATTGTCATACATATTGAAAATTCTAATAAGGAAATGGGTAAGTTTTGTTAGCCCAAAAGTGCAGTGTTTTGCACAAAATGGCAAATGCAATTTTTTTGTTACAGTTTTTTGTTGTGATAGTGCATAGCATGACTTAAACTGGGCCTCAGTAACTCAGTGGTTAGGGCAATCGTAGGGTAATTGGCTCCAGAAAAGGAGTTTCCCACTTTGAATCACAGCCAGAGCATGAGGGTGTCCTTGGGTAAAGACACTGATGCCACACATGCCTCCCTAATACACCCAGCTGTAAATTGGTAGAAGCTATTAAAAACGCGCTGCCTCTCTTGCGCAAAATAGATGACATCTGGAATGAGCATTCAAGAGCAATTCAGTTGGCTACGGAAGCTTTCTTCATTATCGAAATTAAGTAATTCATTGGTGGGGGGGGATATACATTATAGACTTACTTAAGATATACACTTTTTTCCGTAGATTAATAAGAAAAGAACTTGAAAGTTTGGAATTCATAGATTGAATTGTATTTCTGTTTTTACAGGTTAGCACACATACAGGACTTGGTGTACCCTCTACAGACAGTGTTAGATGACAGTATAGGTTGCGCTGTGTGGTTTGCTTCAAGAGGTCAAGGCATTCTGGGAAATGGACCCCATAAGGGAGCTAATACATGCAGCAAAGCTAGGGTATTTTTATTTAGACTGTACAACTGTGAAATATATGAAATAAGAAAGAGTTAAAAACTGTATTGCAGTCAGCTCTAGAAGTGTACAGGCAAACCTGTCCTAAGCAGCTAGCCAAGGGAGGCATCAAGTGAGTTGCTGCTTAAAATAGATGGCTGCTGAATACAGGTACAGTGCAACCTCTCAGGAGCGAACATCTTTGGGAACACAGACGTATGTTTGTTGTAGAGATATGTTGTTTGTAGATGTGTGTTCCTTATACAAATGTATAAATGACGCAATAGGAAAGAAAATATGTATCTTTTGAGGGAGGTTGTTGCTCTAGGGAGGTGTCTCGCAGGGAGGTTGGGCTGTTTATTGAATATGAAAATGACCAATCAGGAAACACCAGCATTGGCTACTTAAGACAGATGGCTGCTTAATTAAGGTGACTATTAAGACAGTTGCAACTGCATTGCCTTCAACTAACAGTTTGAGATGTGAAAATGGGTGCTATTAAAAGCAGAGGACAGAAGGTGACCATTTACACAGGTTTGACTGAATATATGTATACTGAAATAACATGTAAGGTGATACATTGTACCTTAAGGCATAGCAGAGTAAAATTTTAAGATCTTCAGATTTCTGCAACTGAAATTCAGACATTCTGAAATGGGAAGCAATAGTTTTTATAACCATATTTCATCACATTTTCAGGTTATTTTATGTGGTATGGGAGCTGACGAGCAACTTGTAGGGTATTCAAGACACAGAGTTAGATATAAGTGAGTTATTTCCCTTAGTTAAAATACTGTTAGACTAGTCATTTAACTCAACACAACAAAAGCAACCACTGAGTAGACGATTAATCAATATTTAATTTACACTCAATGTACTGCGGAAGTTTGTCTCAAGATATGTCACTTCAAAAGAAATGTCTGCAAAGATGCAAATAATTCTGCTATCTATCAGCATCTTTCAGAGATGGTGTAGTAAAATGAGAAAAATATTTTGTGGAACTGTAGGTGTTCTTTGAATTTTATCCAGAGTGGTACAAAGAGAAATGACTGGGATTGCAGGAAAAATCGCACAAATTATTAAGTGTATCGAGTTATTGATGCTCTAGATTACTTTAAACGTTTCTAATATTTTACGGATTACCTGGCATACGGTACGTTCATATACATTTTGTATTTTTGTTGTAGGGAAGAAGGATGGGTTGGATTGATTAATGAGATAGAGCTGGAGGTTACAAGAATCTCGACAAGAAATCTCGGCAGGGATGATCGGTAAAACATTAAACACTGAAAATATAAATCTCAAGTCATATCCTAAATAAAATCTTTATTACTTTATTTAGTAGTAGAAGTCCTCTTTTGTATAATTATGTTCATGAAAACCTTCCAAAAAATTTGTTATACACATGGAATAAAAAAGATACTGTACATTGCATGTGTAGAAATATTCAAGGCTTTGAACTTTAACAATATTAATGTTGATCCTCCGCATAATAATGTTTTAGCATAACTAATTGTGATTGTTTTTCCTTCAATTCATCATTACTGTGATTATACTTTCAACCCCTAGAAATTGGCTGTTTAAGAACACCCCCAATTCAAAAACATGTACCGTGTTCAGTTTGTTTTACGCATGTTAAAAGTAAAGCAAGGGAAATAATTTTAAATGTACCAGACAAAACTTTATGCTTCTCGAAAAGCTGCTTTTACTAACTAAGCTCGATTTCTTTAAAATGCCAATTTGAAATTAGACTTGAAGATTCAAGTCTTGCTACAGTTTAAATAAGAATTTCGATACAGCTGTGTGACCTGGTCCCATGCTTATAAAACTTTTTTCATACTCAACAGTTTCGTTCTCAGACTTTGAATAAAAAAAATATTGAATCTTTTTAATAAATCCTTCATGATAGAGTATCGTTTGCACTTTTACCATTATACAGTGCTAAAGGTGAAAAATGATTCAGCCTCAAACTGATTGGAGTGTGAAAAACGGTTTATAACCATAGAGCCCAGCTTTTTGGCGTGGCCATTTTCAAAATTTACACTAGAGAAAAATGTTTCTTACTTGTTTTCAACTGTGTTCTTTCAGAATAATAACAGATCATGGGAAAGAGTCCAGATTTCCATTCCTTGATGAAAGAGTTGTTAATTTTCTAAGTGCTCTCCCTGTCCATTCAAAGGTAAATCTCAGCCGCCAGAAATTATGTCTTACGTAAAATCATAAAATGAAATGCAATAAAAAGAAGGCAGGATTCTACATGACAGCTACACATTTCCATCCTGAATGAATCTTGTATTTGCTAGACGACCTTGACAAAATCAACATGGAACAACCATGTTTATAGTTTCATTGCTTGTGACATTAAGAGAAGGTTTTGCCATCCGTTATTTCAAAAACAAAATATTTGTTTCAATTTTAGCATTGTTTTTTTTTCAATAGTAAGAAGATACTTGTAGCTCTATGTCACAGCACATAAAAAGTCGGTAAACTGAAGGAAGATATCAAAATCTGTAACTGAAGGAAGATATCAAAATCTGTGACTGAAGGAAGATATCAAAATCTTTGACAGTTCCTTCAAGCAGGAAACAGTGTTAAGAAAAAAAAAGGGTTGGGCAGTAAAATTTTTTATAGATGTACATGTTAAGACGCACTATTATTTGCGTAAAATAAACGTGACACACTTGTTTGTATGTTTCTGCATGACATCTACTACATACTTGTACTTTCGGAAAAGAGGTTGAATGTTAAGCATCAATGTAATCTATTCATTGTCTGAATGACTAGGGGGCTAGGGGTTACCCCTACCTGTAAACTTTGTTCAAAAATTGATATTGCGATGGACATTTTATTACATTGTATGGCTTGTATCAGTCTTCAATTGTAATAATGAACGATTTCAATCATTTGTAATAACTGTTTTTTCAGAGACTTAAACAAAATACCAAAAGTGTATTTGTTTACATGCATTCAATATACATTGTATATTTAAGCAAATAGATTTCACCTTCAGCTGATAGCTACCTTAACTTGTTTTATCTGTACTCACAGGCTAACCTGACCCTTCCACGTGGACTAGGGGAGAAGTTATTGCTCAGATTGAGTGCTGCAGAACTAGGTCTTCATCAGACGGCAACACTAGCTAAGAGGGCCATTCAGTTTGGATCGAGGATTGCAAAATTAGAAAACAATAAAGAAAAGGCGTCAGACGTTTGTTCTAGACTGAAAAATGTTTCTGTCACCAAAACAAATGAGCTGTGATCCGTGTTTTTGCAATATTGCGATTTATGAGAATGTTTATGTTGATACATGCTACTTAAATATAAATACATACATGCATGTGGTGATCTTTGTTATTTTCTAGAACAGATTGGATGAGGACATTTGATACAAAACAGGCAGATTGAAACAATATCTAGAAAAACCAGAACTGTTGACATAGGGGCCCCAATATATCCCCAGCCTATATTTGTACCTCTTGTTCATGACCTATTCAGATGGTGACTGATGGTCACAATTCTCATGACTCTACATATGTAGTTACATGTACTGTGCCAAGTTAGAAAGCGTCTGATGCAAAACTGTTTGAGGTGCATCCACAGATTGTGTACCCTGAATGAAAGTGCTATATATAGCATATCCTCAAAAAATCTATGTTTTACAATCATCAACTGTAGCACATTTGGTTTTCATCCAGCTCATTTTCTGTACAAATCATCTACAGGTTGCAGGCAACCTTCTGAGCAAGTTTTGTGAAAATCAGTTTGAAAAAGTGACCTGTAGTGTCGTCAAGGCCAGACGGACTTTGTTGTGGGGTATAGTAAGCCCCTTGCTTTGTTGTCAAAGTCTCCGCTTGTGAAAATGCATAAAATATGTTTGAGAAACACTTCATCAGGGGTCTATAGTAAACAACAGAATCAATACACTTAAAATTTTCAAAGACTTGAGTTTTTTATTTCTCATTAATAACAATACATAATGTGCACATTAACAGTTAGTAACATAATAATGGAATAATAATTATATGTATGCAGAACTTAATACAAGATGGTATGGATATATGGCAATACACTACATGATAATTAAATCTTGACAATACTTCATGACCAGATGATTGTTATTTATAATTAACCAATTTTACAATGTTTATGTAACAATGCTAGATGCCCATTCTCAACCATGGATATCAGTGGGTTTAAAAAAAAAACAATGTCAGCTATTGACACTAGTTGCCCATGATCAACCATGGATATCGGTGACTGTAATAAAATGTCAACCATTGATACAAGATGCCAATGATCAACCATGGATATCAACGGCTGGTTACCATGATCTTCTATAAATATCAATTACTCGTGCTAACCATGCATACAATGTATCAGTAGACATTTTCAACACTGTTTATTATTGGGCACTGTTTATTATTGGGCACTATGTAAAACCGAAGTTATCAATGGTTCATCTTTAACCGTGGATGAGAGGATTTCATTAACATGTATTACAAATGCCAACCAAAGACCGCAGTTAACATCTTTCAAATACTGAATTTCATCAGTGAATATTTGATACCATAGATTCTGGTCATAGAAATTACTGCAAGTCATATGGGTTAATGAAGGTGTACATTTAAATAGTCGAAATACTGTTATACACATGACGTCTCTGTCCTTAATATAAAGTTTCATGATAGATCCAAATCATAAACTGAAACTATAAATAAACTTTTTAAAGCAAGCTTTATTAAATCACTTTGACAGATATCTCAATATTTTGTGAATGGGGCACTATGTTTACCTTGAGACTGCATTATGATTAAAAACTGTGTACCAGCAAACTGACCAGATAATATACCAGCAAACTGACCAGATGATATACCAGCAAACTGACCAGGTAAAGCCGTATATCTCGCTAAAATTAAAACTAATATCATTGTAATAATGTATCACCATGCTATGGTCCAACGAACAGTGTATCTGGCCAATCCACTGGTACATCAGTGGTCACACTTTGTTCCTGTATAACTATGAAAGGCTGACGGGCAGTATTTAAACGGCTGTATGACCAGAATTTAATTTTCCAAGTTATACAACACCTGCATTCTATTTCATGTATGAGTCCTGTTCCTACGACTGGCAAAAAATACATAAATGGCAATACATACAATGTATTAAAATTATAGCTGTAACACAAAAACTTAAAATTCCAAGAGCATTTGCAAGTCATAAAACATTTGCACATATTTCCCCAGGTACAATAAAGAGCATTATCTGGAACTAAATTTAATGTGTTTTAATAAGCGAGAGAAAGAAACGTGTATTTTTAGGTAACATCGTCGATGAATTGGTTTCAGTACAAGACAGCGACATGAAATCCCCCCATCTTAACACTCCTGAATTTCTAAAATGGACTTGTCTATCTTCCAATTCATACAGTACTATTATCAGTTCAAAGGGGTGTTCACTGATAACTGTCTGAATAGCAAACAGTGTAGATCATGATTAGATCACATATCTGCACTAGTCACTACGGGTAAAAGGAAGAATTACTTGCCGCCAGCAGGGAAAAGAGTTGAAGAATCCTGACTTTGATGACCTTGACCTTTGGTCAGGCACATGAGACTGAAGGGTACAATGCTCCCTTTTTCACACAGCTGGAGAGATCCTTTAATGCATAACATCATCTAACTATGTATACTCTAGCAGTAAAAATACAACACTGACTGTGCATAAACTTAACAGCAAGTCCTCAGTATTGAGTGTTAACCAATTGAATTTGCTGCAACAAAACTTCAGACGTTTAACAAAAACAAAAAACATATCAGCCACAATGAGTCTTTAACATCTTCACACTTGCAAGGCATAAAAATTAATAAAGATCAATAATTTCCACTCTCGTTGAAGTGTACAAACTTGAGCCCCATGTGTGAATACCTTCAGTTATTTAGACAAATCAATTTTTACATTTTACAGTCATTGTAAAAAATCAAAACCATAATCGTTACGCCAGAAGTCTAAAAAAGGGCATACATGTGATCATCCCTGGCCACAAAAAAAAAATCAGGGTTTCGCGCAGTGGGGCTTAACTAGTATGACCACCTACAGCTGGCTATGAGCAAGTTCTTACAGTTTTGCTCATTGAAATAATATCATGATTATATAAGTTACAATTTTGTAACAGTAAGTTACCATTTAGTAACTCTGTGCAGTCTCTTATCACTAGTCAGGTTATAAAATACATTAAAACGAAACTAGACTTATCACTAAATGTGATTAATACCCCCGAAAGACAGCTTTATAAACTGAAGAAGTTAGAAGTAACCTTGTGCTTGACCATCGTATGAAGTTGCACTGACTTCCAACCAGTAGTTTTCAAGTTATGCACCGGACAAGGAAAAATAACAAAGGACAATAACTCTGTAATTACTCAAGATAGAGTTATGGTTGTTGTGCACTGCACTTCCTTTCAATGTGCTTGACCATTGTATGAAGTTGTATTGAATACCAACCAGTAGTTTTCAAGTTATGCACCAGACAATATGCAACAAACTGACCTACCTACCAACCACCGGGTGACTCCTATATACCCCCCTAAACTTACTGCCACCAGCCCATCGTCACAATATATTTTCAATATCATACTTCTTCAACATTTTCAAGGCGGATACTGAGAAAGTGAGAACACATGTTCGCTATTTGAAAAAATGAAAGAACACATGTACATTCTCTGTCTGTTTCCAAACATAGTTATTAAAAACTTTCAAATTATGTTTACAATAATAGTACATTGTAACATAGCGTGTTAACAATTTTTCTCTACTAGTGTTAAAAATCAAACATGAAACGAAAGCAACTGGAGCAAATTTTCCCTAGAACAATTTTTTTTGAAGACACTAACAATATAATATCTTGACCAATATTTTCAACAAGTTCCAAAACTATTAATAACCTTACAGATTGAAGTTAATTGTGTGACATCCTTGCTCAAATCGGCACCTTTCGCCCAGTAGGTCCTTTTTGGATATAAAGCAAGTTTACAAATATCTCAACTGATAAGTGATGAACAATTCTAAGTACATTTTACATGCTTCTGGATGGCAAAGCTGATTATTATGCATTAGCAATTTAATAATTACATTACAATACTGGCTAATGTACATGTATATAACTGTGGTACCCAGTTTTACATGCAATCTTACACAATGGTCCAATCTATTAATGTGGTACCGAGTTTTGCATGCGATCTTATACTATCATGGTTTATATGCAAGCTATTAATATGGTACCCAGGCTTAAAAGTAACTGTAAAATGCAGAATTAATCTAAACACATCAATGACTTCTGGTTAAAACAAATGCTTCCACCAAATGCATTGGAAATATACAAATCTGTGTACAGTTTGAAAAAATGGCATTACAAACTAAGCAGTCATGTGGAAAGGATTTAATATCAAGCAAAATGCTACGTTGTTTTTCCAAAATTTGCAAGAGATGCATGGCATTGTGGGTATTCCATCTCTACATTCAATGTATACTAAGCCAAGCATGCTCACATGTACATTGTTGGCTTTC
>JAUMHA010367070.1:2944-13646 GCA_032359765.1 Saxidomus gigantea | reverse complement strand
ACAAATGTATCTTATTTTCCCCGAACACGTCGCAATTCGAACTTTGTTTGAGAACAGTGTCCTGTATATTCCATTTCGTGCTGCAATATGCTAAACAAGAGTTACAATCTCTTCTATGCTTTAAAACCTAAGGACTTTTCAAACCATGAAGAACCATTGATTATCTCTCCCTTTATCAGTCCAAATGACCATACACTTCCAAATACCGGAAACTTCCAAAAACCGAACTTTTCTGCAGGTCCCTTCAGTGTTCGGTTTTCGGAAGTTCCACTGTAACAAGCTGAAATCCACTTAAAACAAAGTTTTGTTAAATAGCCATTTTAATACAATAATTCAGCAGTGCCATACAGAAAAGCATGTTTCATTAATATTTATAACCAACCCACTAGAAAGACTACTTTTCTAAAGTCCCTTAGGTGGTCTTAATAGTGGAGTGTTACTGTACATCATAATTTTATTATACATCAGAGTTTTTGAGGTCTCATGTATGAAATAAATTAGTTTTTCTACCAGTATGCTTTTTGAAAACGGCCTTTAGAGACGCCAGTTTTAGCGATAACTCAATTTCTTTCCGGCAGAACCCTCAGTAAGCAGCATGTGAGTGATTTCCTCTTCATATTGAGCTTTACAGTTTTTCCCAATTGAGAAATATTTCCTTTTTTGTCTGTAGTGGAATCTTCCTGTCCCATGGGAATAGATGCGGCTATGCGGAACAGTCCATTTATGGTATTGGTGATATTGGAGCTATTGATTCCTACCACACTCGCTGGGGAAGGGAAGCAGTTGCACTAGACTATTGAGGTAGTATTTAATTTTGTTGATCAATTATTGTGTGACTATAGAGTAAATCAATTTCAGAGATGTTTCAGAATATTTTATAAAGGTTTATTGATATAAATAGAGATATAAGACTGACAGACAGTGTATTTTCTGAAAATATACTTTTTCTTTGAAGACACTTTGCTATGTAGGAGAGTGGTACTGGAAATTGATTTACATTGGGTAAGTTTTTTGCCATAGTTTCAAACTACAGCGATACTTTCACAATGGTTTTATAATACTGATTATACTCAGCTGCTCATGTAACACTGATAGGTAATAGTTTTATTACTTTTACTGTTTTCATCAGCCTTCACCATTTTGAGGTTGGGAAATACATTAGCCCATTCCAGATTTAGTGCATTCTGTAACTTATGAAGTACATTTAGAGACACAGACGTAACTAATTAACATGTGACACTATGTTATAATTTTGTGATGGTTTTGAATAAGATTTTACTGTATTCGCAGCATGTAAGTTGAATTGTTAGGTAATACTAATGTCTTCAGGCTTTTTGTAAGCCTCCACCATTAGAGGTTGGGAAATATGTTAGCCTTTGTCCATCTGTCTGTCCAGATTCAATGCCATCTGATACTTTAGAAGTACATGTATTTGTATCAGTTGTTAAACTTTACAGAAATATTAATTAACATGTGACACTATGTACCTGGGGTGTTTTGTTTTGACCCAGAAAAAAGTTATGGCACCTAACTTAGACAAAATCAAACTGATTGGATGAGCTGGACCCTCAAATCACTGCACACATAAGATACAGCATTATGTTATGGAAAATGTCTCGTGACAGCATGATTGTAAGCATTTATATTATAATCAGTATTTTTAATCAATTTTTTGCATTTAATGTTTTGATATTTGAATATTTCATAAAATTAACCCCACTGTACAAGCAGTACTAAATACTGAACACAAATGTTGAAATTTTTATACAAGATCTTGTTAAAAACATTTTGTATTACTTTAGTAGTTACTGTATACTGTAAGGGGAAGTAATTGCTGCAGAGAGTTTGAGGCAAAATTGGACATTTTCAGTATGTGTATTGCATTGCTCAAAAAGTATTTGACAGAGAGTCATGAAACATGATACAAATATAAATCTGCAAGTGAAGCTGTAGAAGTTAGATTTTGTTCGCAAAGGCAAGAGTAGAGCTTTGGCCGTTTACTTTGCATATAGCCATCATTTTCAGCTAGACCCACGAAACATTCCACAATTGGCATGACTTTATTTTCTTTTGATGGGGGTGTATATTAACTTGCGCATGTTGGTCAGTCTGCCGGTAGAGCAAACCTTGTCCTATCAATAATTAGAGAATGATTTGGTCTAGGATCCTCAGACTCGGCAGGATTGTTTATTCATGACCAGTAGATGATCCCTATTAAATTTATGGGTCAAGGTCACAGTGACCTTCAGTAGAAAAAACTTTTCCAATCAATAACTAGAGAACGCTTTGACCTAGTGTCCTATAGGTAGGTTGGTCCTGGCCAATAGATGACCGCAGTCTATTTTGAGGTCTGCATGTCAAAAGTCAAGGTCACTGAAACATTTAACACAAAAAATTTGTCTGATCAATAATTAGAGAACACTTAGCATACTGTCCTCAAACTTTGCAGGTAGGTTGGTTATGACCATAAGATGAGCCCTATCGATTTCGAGATCAAAGGTCAGCATGACTATTGCAAAACAACTAATTGACTAATTGGCTAACAGGGGCATACATGTTTTATATAAACATCTCTTGTATGAGATTTATTGTGCGTTTTATCATTTAAGAAAAAGTTATGGCCCTTGACATCAGAAAATTTGAGTAACAGTTATGTTTTTCACCATGTTCAGAACGAGTCTCTGTCTTTCCTGAGGAATTATGAGTTCATTAGTTAAAGAGCTGGTAGATATTGAAGTTTTACTTTCATAAATGTATCTATAAGGGAGAATCAGTCTCAAATACAGATGTATTTATTTTGTAGATGTAAAACATTACTTTGATATGTTTTTACTTTACCACTTCTCTTGTTTCAAAACCATTACAAGTTCAATCTCCTCATTCTTGTCATCCAGAGCATTCATTTCATAATTTCATGTTTGTCTGAAAGGTTGGCAAACCACTGATGTATGAGGATGAATCTTCTTGGACTAGGGAGAATTTAATTTACACATCTATTTGTGGAGAGTAAGGTGAAATACAGAGTAGGTTTGGAAAGTGCTTATGGTTTGTTGGATGGACTTTATTCTGGGCTGGGAGGTCATACGGTGTATTTTGACATTTCTAAGCTGGGCCACCTGTGAATAGAGACCCTCTTGGAAAAAAACAGACAGCATTTCTATACAGATTTGAATGTGTAATCTCTACCTCTTGTTCACAGTTCTAGACAGGACTTAATATACAGTAGATGCATTCTTTTGTAAACTTTTGTAATCATATGACAGAAATATTGGTAGAAGATTGGGAGGGGTGGGGAAGATTGGGTGGGTTAGAGGAGATTGGGAGGGGTGGGGGAGATTGGGATGGTTGGAGGAGATTGGATGGGGTGGGGGAGATTGGGAGGGTTAGAGGAGATTGGGAGGAGTGGAGGAGATTGGGAGGGGTTTGGATTTGGAATACCCAGAGTCATACAGAATATATGTATAATTAAAATTACATTTCTTTGAATAGACAGAACATTTCTTAAAAAATAAGTTGCCATGTTTGTATTTTGATAGATAGAAAATGTACAAGTAATTACCTAATTTAGCTTGCAGTGCCACTGGGAGCTTGTATTAATCTTATTAGCATTTTTATATCTCTCGCAGTCCTCATGATAATTTCTCAATACTAAATTAAGTTGTTGCATATTATTGTATCCATCACTACATTAGAATTGACATGGACTTTACAACAACAAAAAAAGCAACAGCAACAATGATAAAAATTCAGAGGAAGTTGGATTGGAAGCCATTCTAATTTGCAGAATCCCAATAACATGTTTGGTTTTATTGATGTGTTTGACAAGAGAAACACTGATAAGTGAGGGGGATCTAACAGAACAGTTTTCATTTACTCAGAATTCAGCCATAATGGTCAGTTCAGGGCTGTCACACAGGGCAGGTCCCTTGGAGGGGCGGGGGTGGGGGTGGGGGGGGGGGGGGGGAATGCATTATTTTCATGGAAATTAAAGGAGGTTATTTTTTTAAGTGATACTTAATATCTTACTCATATTGACTATCTGCCTTTAAAAAAAAAAAAAAAAAAAATCATATTATTTCAGTGGGCAAATGGGGCTGATATTCAGCCCCAAAAAAGACAAATTGACAGCTCTGAAGTTGTTAAGACCATCAAACCTTAAAGTGACATTATGCTCATCTTACTGCACATAGTGTATTTTTGGTGACATTTTTAAAGAATAAATTTTCGGTTGCTGTTAAATTAAATGTGAAAAACTAATGATAATGCCGCATTAGTATTTGAAGTTGGTGCTTTAGAAATGAAAAAATTGGACAAATAAAATAATAGTTCCTTCCTTCGCAGTGATCTCCCTTGTGTTGTTGTAGGTGTTGGTACAAAAGATTTCGGCAACTCCTGCATGCAGTTGTTTTTTCTTAAATTGACTCTCCCAGTCAAAATAGAAAAAGTAATATTTGGAAAGTTTTTATTTCTTACTGGTAGCAGGAAGAGTTTGAAGTATTGGATTAAAAGCTATTATTTCCTCTACCCTTATTACACACACCTATTTCAGCTGGATGTTTTCTTGAAAAAAATAAGCATAATGTCACTTAAACCCTTGCTCTGCTAAGTTTTAAAAAATTAATGGACTTGTTCTTCTATCTTTTTGGACTTTTATCTTTTTGGACTTGTTCTTTTATCTTTTTGGACAGCGCCATTGCTCAAAGCGATGCTCACTAAAGATTTACTGAATAAATAGCTAACAGTGCAGATCATGATTAGACTGCACAGATGTGTAGACTGATCACAGTCTGCACTTGTTGCAAAAACAGAATCAGTCTGTTATAGAAGTGTGAGTCTGTGCTTCCTATACAGATGGTCTTAACTTCAGGGCTGTCAATTTGGTTGTCGCAAATTCTTGTCAGGGCTATCTCTCAGGAATCAGTGAAACTTCATTGACTGCTTCACTTTGAAAAGAGATTCTCATATTATCAACATGTTCCGGTTAAATGAGATTTTTCCACAGAGTTATTGTCCTTTGATTACTTTTTCATATAATAGTAATCATGTTTGTATCTGGGCTATATCTCAGCAACTACAGGCTGGAATTCAAAAAATCTTTATAGGAAATTTTCTTAACAAGAGCAGATAATGCACATTGCAAGCATTTTTCAGTTTGAAGTTTTTTTCACACTGAGTTATGGCCCTTTCATTATGTGAGATAGACATTCCAGAGTTCTGAATAAATAAGTTCATCTTCATTTTATATAGCCTTATAGTGAACTTAATACAAGCATTCATGAAACACTATGTGCTTCCAGTTTATCTGCAAACTGATTGAAAAAAGTTGCATTTCTTATAGTATATATAGCACTTTTGTGCATTTTAATTGTCTGGGCTTCATTGGAAGCTTCACAAGCAGGAGGAGATGTGAATACTACCTGCATGTTCTGATTCAATGATTTTCCATACAATAAAGGCCCTTTGATATGACCACCTGTCACACAAAAACATCATATTTACGGTCTAGCTACCACTGAAAAATATATATTCACAGCTCTTTGAAGTACTCTTAAGTGCTTGGAATCCCTAAAATAGCAAAGGAAAGGAGTTTTTTTTGACTCCCTGACAGGAGAGGAACCTCTAAATTTTCTGTTTATAATTATAATCCATTATAATCTGCTCCTGTTTGTTTCCCTGTTATAGTTCAATTTTATGAGATTTAAAATCCTTATGTTACAGTGAAAATAACTCTCGTGTCTTAATAAAAATTCTTCAGCTATCGATTCTAAGCAGGCTAATTAGGAAGTCTCTTAGAATTATGGAAGGCAGTAAATTGCAAGAAATGGTCGTTATCCTGATAATATAGCTTGTCTGTAATAGCGACTTTGGAACAAAACCCATTGATCGTGTAGGTGTTTAAGCGGAAAATCTATTATTATTTAGCCCAAGTTTGACATGGGTGGTATCGAAAAAGAGATTTTTGTACAAGGAAATTGATTTTTTGTGAAGGCTTCTTAGTACAGTCTGATTGATAGTATGGTATTTAGAATGTGTATAGGTCGTTAATGCCGTAATGATTTCATCGTGTGCAGGAAATTGTCCATTAATCAAGCCGCAAGGGATAGGACACGTCTTCAAAACATGATGATGTTGTGGAAAAAATATGATAGCTAGCTCAAGTGGTCTTGTAACGAGGCAATGGAAAAGCGAAAATTTGCCCGTTTGGGGACTGGTGCAGCAATTGGTCGAATTGGACCAATTGAGATTTCAAAACTTTCTTAGCCCTGCTTATAGGCATAAGCTAGCTAGCCCACCTTGGGAAAGTAGTTACTTTCTTTCACACTACAAAATCTGACAGTATTTGTTACACTGCTAAATCAATTGTCACCTCAAAAATTAAAAATAGCAGACTTATAGGAAACATAGTTGCAGATAGTTACCTATTTAGCCATAACAAAATTGATTTCCAATTTACTAAATAACCATTTATGCTGTCATTGAATCGATCGATGACAATCAGTTTCATTATGGTGGAATTGTTAATTGTTCAGTAAAACAGCGCCAGACATGCATACTGTGAGAAGTGACAAGGTATTGTGCATGCTTACATCAGTATACTAAACTGTTAATGATGGAGTTGGCATAAAGATTAAACAATTCTGTTTTAATGCACTTTATAAAAGCATAACTAATGGGTCATACACAGTAAGTTTTGCTTTATAAACTTTTAATCTTAAATTAAGATTTACCTTGAAAGTGGGTCTTTGACACTAACTTTCTTGATTTGTACGCTACATTTTTAGGATAGAGCTTCTAGTCCTATATCCTACTTCTAATCTACTATAACTATAACCCTTCCTTTTGCATTTCAATGCAGAACTTTGAAAAAGTTTCTTCTATGTCATTGTGTAGCCATTAGATTTCCTCACTGGTGCCTCCTAGCTCTAAGTTGAAGTTAAGTGGCTCAGAGCCGGATGATGCTGCTCTGTCGTGGTTCAAATGTCATCCCGATGTGCTCTAGGTGATTGTGCAGACATTGTGAGAATGCATTATACTGTGGTTTGTTAGAGATCGCCAAAATTGCTTGATACATCTGACTTAAAGGTCCATTACTAACACCAAATCAAATTTTCTTTTAAATTTTTAATTGTAACAGGGAAATACAGTTTGAAACTGGCTTCTTAAACTTTACAATAGCCATGAAGTATTTCACTGTTTGAAATACTGCTGCAGAAAAACGAGTAAATGTTTGTGTATTTCCTTAGATTAACCTGGTGGGTCTTTTTGTCCTTCTTTTGCCTTATTGAATGGTGTAAACAGTCAGAGGTATACTTTGCACATCATTGGAAGCAAAGTTCTTAAATTTTAATTCAAAATAGACATGCTTATTTATGTACAACCCATTTACAGCCTCTCTGGAAAAAGGTTTCTGGAAAATTACAAAGATATTTGAAAATTGTCAAACTTACTTGCGTTTTTGAAAAGGCAAAATATTATTTATTAATTATTTTGTTAAACTCAAATTTCAACACAGTATGGTCACATTCGTTGCAGTATGTCATATTTGTCATTCTGAGAAGAAATTAAAAGAAAATTTGATGGGATGTTAGTAATGGACCTTTAAGCTCTTAGTTTTTGGTAATAATTAACACCTTTCCAAGAAACACAGGAGGGATTTACTCAATAGGGGTCCCTGCCTGAGCTATTTACTCATAGCTAGGTATTTGATCAAGTCCTCAAGCCAACTGGGCCTTAAATATTGATATACAATATCAGTAATGATTCACATACCAGTTATGACTGAATAATGATTCATTAAAAACACTATAGACTGAATGAAAAGTTTTTAATAACTAATGGCCTGAGGGCATTGATTTTCTGTACTTTCCTGGCTAGCACATTTGTAATATAATAATTATTATAAGACTTTTAACATATTATGATGCTGGTAATATATATGGCTTAAAATCTTATCAGCACTTTGGATGTAACTACTTGTAGTTCTTGTATCACTGAGAAAGATATATAACTGGTTAATTTGAACATTATTTGTTAGAAAAACATTCCTACCAGCACCTTTTTAACTAGATAGTACATGCTATAATTCACAGCATCTTTTCAATGATTTATCAAGAAATGCATGTTCTCTGACAAGGCTTTTTCATGAAGAAGCCACAACACTATGATGATAGAAATGTATACATCAACATTATTCCTAGACGTAATAGAACACAATCCTGTAATCAAAATTCTGTCTGTAAATTGATTACCTGTTTATGATTATCTAAAGTGCTAATTAAACTTAAACAGTTTGTTTAAAGGTGATAATTATGAGCCAGACCCACACATATTGTATTGTAATGATTAAATTTTCCAGCTGATTTTTTCATCAGTCGTTGTGAAAGAGGTTTTAATTTTTGGTCAGACATACATGTAAGTATACAGTACTTAATAGCCCTGGTAGAGAACCTTAGTAAATCTGAACAATTCCTCCAATCGGAACAGGTTCGGATTAGACAGGTTCCACTGTAGTAGTTTCTAAATCAACTATGCATTTTTGTCTTTTTTTGTGCCATCAATAAATTAACGTCATAACTGGAAAATGTTTATTGATGAAAGTCTCAGTTCAGTTGATGATAAATAATGAAACTAATGTGGAAGACTGCAAAAATGATATCCTTGCAGAGTTGCAATTTCAGATTTCTTGGACTATTTCCAGAAGGAACTACTTTCAGAAAAATTTATCATTTGTGATGCTATATTTGCTTTAACGCTATCGGATAGTATCGATTGACGATGATTTAATGTTTTCCGGTAAGATACAGTAGTTCTACATGTCGGTATTCAGAGCACAGACAGGATATCAAGTTATGCCTTTCTTTCCATTTTAGGACCATTTTGGCGGAGTATTGATTAAAATGCCAGAATTAGATCGAAGCTTATCTTACTGTAGCCAAAGACTGGAGAAAATTGGGCATAACTCAAGCAGCAGAAAATAAAACTACCATGTAAAACTATGTCTAAATTTAGACATATTTTACCTCAACTATTTCAAAAATGGAAGAATATTTACTAGCAGTCTTCTACTTAACTTTGTATCATAGCTGCCAGAATTAGTGAAAGTTTATTAAAATTTCAATTTTTTTCCCTTTATTAATTGTTAGCCCAATATGTGCCTTAGTTGTATTAAAATAAATAATGTTTCATAAAGACACCTTCCGAACAGAAGACAAGTACAATATCCTCTGATCAGAGTTACTCAACTTGTTTGATTAGCCTTTTGGCTCACAATTCTGCAAAACACCCCCTTTTAAGGTCAGTGGTATTGATGGTGATAAGATACATGTATTTGACATGTGAAATAACTCTTGACTGAAAATATGCAAAGTTACTCCCCTTTTGGAGACGAAAGTTTGCTTGTTAATGAAACATGAACATAAGAAATATTAAAAGTTGTTCAAAGTTGGGAATCCAGGACTTGAAGATGCTTCTAACTTAATATGTAGCATTTTCCTACATTTTCTGTCCAATAAAAATGCTTCAAATTGTGAATGGAATATTTTGTGTATTAACTCAATCATATAAGTAGCCACAATCTATGTGTGGTTTAGTAATTATAAGGCATTTGCAAAAATATCTAAAGGTAGGTCAAACATATAAGGAAAAGAGGTACTTGAACAACATAGAAACCCTATTTGGTCCTCCACTGGTTTTTCATATTCTCTATTGTTCCTCTATCTCGTAAATAAATTCAAGGGGAGCGGTGGTGTAGAGGTTAAGGTGTCTGCCGCTCATTCCGGAGGTTGCAGGTTTGAGCCCCACTGGGGTCACGACCGAACCTCCTCATATGACACCAGTACTTGTTTTTCCAGGAAACGGACTAGAGAGTAACTCGATAAGCTGAAAGCTTTCTTCACAATCGAGCTAAAATAAATTAGTATAAACTTAGTATGAATAAATTCAATGTGAATCTATAGATTTGATATAATCACATGCGGTGTTCATAAATAAATTCTTGAAATCATTAAACTGTTAATTGGTTGGCACAATTATCAAAACATCAAATTTATTAGATATTCTTATATTACAAACTTAGATATCAATTATCAGTAATCAAGGTAAACACCAAGGTTCCTAAACTAAGCCGTTATGATCAATTTCCAGCAGTATCTGGCATAGCTGTTTTTGTTGTATAGATCTGGTTATTGGTCCAGTTGTCTCATGGTCGCTTGAGATCTGCTAATTAATTATTGATGAATATTCATGCCAACCACATCAAGTTTGGCTTTTGTTTCCTTGGAGCAAAGGACTGTCAAGCTTACCTAAAACTAAATTCTCAATTTAAGAGCAGATAAACTGACTACAAAAATGCATACACCAGCTTTGTTCAGACAAATTTATTGCCATTGTGCATACTCCAGCTTTGGTCAGAAAAGGTTACTGCCCCTGTGCATTACTTCAGCTTTGTTCAGACAAGTTTGCTGCCCCTGTGTATACTCCAGCTTTGTTCAGACAAGTTTGCTGCCCCTGTGTATACTCCAGTTTTGTTCAGACAAGACTACTACTGTGCAACTCCAGCTTTGTTCAGACAAGTTTATTGCCACTGTGCATACTCAGGCTATTCTCCATACTTCCACTGGCAGTAAAAGTGATGCCTTTTAAAGATGAGGAAAAAAACCTAGTCTAAAATGAAAAAGTCTGAGTGAGCCATTTAGTGCAAGGC
>JAUMHA010367059.1:0-13647 GCA_032359765.1 Saxidomus gigantea | reverse complement strand
AAACAAACTCAATAAAAGTAGAGTTTTAACCATAAAATAAACAGAAAAATTATTGTTATCGGTGTAATATCACGTTAATTTCACTCGTGAAATTATAACGTGATCTTACACCGAAACCAACAATTATCCTCTATATAATCACGTGGTCTGGTCACTGTTACCAAAAATAGAAAAACGGTTTCCGCTCAATAACTCAAGTTAGGAGTTACTAATTGCAATGAAACTTGGTGTGTTGGTAGCTTGCGTAGAGAGGAAGCTTGGGATTGTATTTGGGGTCACTATGGTCAAGGGCACTGTTACTTAAAATAGAAAAATGGTTTCCGCTCAATAACTTGTCAATGAGTTTTGAATGACCAATTGCAATGAAACTTGGTGTGAAGGTAGCTTGCGTGGAGAGGAAGCTTGGGGTCAATAGGGCCAAGGTCACTGTTACTAAAAAAATATTTTAATTTGTTTTAGCTTTTAAATTGTTTTAAGCAACAAAAAAGTGTTGGCGTCTAGGTCACTAGGGTCAAGATCACTGTAACTAAAATCAGATTTTTATTTTTCTTAAGTTTTTAATTTGTTTTAGGCGAAACAAATTTTTTTGAGTCATGGTCACTAGGGTCTAGGTCAAGGTCACTGTTACTAAAAATAAATTTAAAAATTGTTTAAGCAAAAAAATAATTTCTTTGCAGGGCGGGGGGAGTCAAGGTGACTGTTTTTTTTTTAATTCTACAATTTCTACAAGCGCCGTTTAAACCTGCTTTGGTGGCATTGTCGCCTCTTGTATTTATATTAAAATAATAAATTCTTAACTCTTTTAACCATGTACACCATCATTTATACAGTACTAACACTCCTACTGTGAATACACAGGTCTGTCAGGACCCCATGACCACATATCTTCTTTAAAGGCAGGTATAATAAAAGCTGGGCATAAAAACACTTATTATAAGCTTTACATCACAGGTGGTACCCGTTGCTGTCAGAACTGTTCATCTTTGCTACTGGGTCAGAAAAGACCTGTACCTAATTTTTTCAGTCGAAATGAGCACCAGATGTGTTTCTTTTGTTTTGTATAGATATTAAATCAGACCTTTTTCAAAAATGTAGGGGTTTACATGAATTTTAGACAAAATAGATAATAAATCAACCTTGAAGATGTTGGCAAACTATATTCAGCTAATGTTTAATGTCTATCGCTACCTAACAGGCGTTTAATCACAAAACATATATAAAAACGAAAGAGGGTATACATATCCAACCTATTTTTTAATGTTCAATACCTCAATAAGCTCATTGCAGCGTATGTTTTTCCAGTCCTGCCCATAAATAAGCATGACCGCTTTATAAAATTGTTGATCATAACAAAATTAAGTTATGGTTCTTTGGAATAAAATTGATTGCCACGATTTCTCTGCAGAATATTGGTAACGAACCTTACACACCATGAATGTCAAAAGCGTTCATAAGTGATGACACACAGGTCTCCCTTTTAATCAACAGTTGTTATGATACATATTTTTTTAACAAAAAAAAAGCTACGCTATTTAATATGGAAACTCAATAAATTATGCAAGTAAGAATAGTCATTAAGTCCGAAGCATCTTTCATAGTTATACACATTAAAAAAGTATCAACACCATCTGGCCAATACGAACCAATAAGAATATCGAGCGTGTGTCACTGATCGAATCCATATCAGCATACTAAGGAAAATAATAACTAAGTCTTAGTTGGTTCGGTTACAGGTGCATACACGCCCGGGTAGATTTTATTTTTTCCCCGTTTCGGTATATGATATGTATGGTTACCATTAGACGAACTGCATGATTCTACTAGGATGTTCGTCTGTTTAAACAAAACGTGAAAGGATGCGACAGATAACAAACAAATAAGATTTTGGCCTACTTTTAAATAAGTGAGGTAGAGAATTTTACAATACATTCATCCTCATTTATTCCGATATCCTGTTTCGAGTATTAGATGACGATATGAAACTGACACACCACTGTCCTATCCTAAAAGTAATGACTCTTTATCTACAAAACAAATAATATTTAAAGTCACATCTTACCTAGTAACGAAAAAATTTAAAAAGGCTGTGAAATGTAAACATCCTACTTTATTATTTCACCTGTACTTTAAAATGATAGCGTGGGATAATTAACGTGGTGTATATCACAATATCAAACACTAAGTCTTCAAGAAATATCTGTTAAATCCGTTTTTTTTTCAAAAGCTGCCGTCACATTCGTCACAATATATCAAAAGTAATTCCCCCCTTTTTATAAATAGTCAACTCACTTGCTATATGAATAATTTTGCATACGGATTTACAGAGCGACTTTCTTAAAAACTCATTGTTTTGGAAAAAGAATATTGTCTGTCAATATAGAGTAGTGTATGAATTGGCTAAACCTTACTAAACTATACCGTACTGTACTGAACACTCGACGATAAAATACACAACATTACAGTACACATGTTTACATAGTTGATATACATTAAAGATATACGGAGCGATATCAGGGAGTTAGGTGTTTAGTGAGAGCAAACTTGGTTTAAGTAGGAAAATTGAGAGCAAACTTGAGGAAATGACGGAAAACGTGTTTTTTAACTAGGTCAAGCCAATTCATACCAGGAAACGCTGGGAAATTAATAGATATGCCGTTAGTCAAGGGTTATATGTTACCTTCACTAGGTTCTTTGTTTCCACCCGCAAGGATTCGCAGTTTTGAAGTTATTGAAAGTTGAATTTGATCAGGTGGAAGCTTTCAAGAATAGAAACCGAAAGTGCCCTTGACATTTATAAACATTTTCATCCAAATCGATAGCTGTTGAGGCCAGAGATCGATTGGTTTACGAGAAAATATTTTTATAAATGTCAAGGGCACTTTCGGTTTCTATTCTTGAAAGCTTCCACCTGACCAAATTCAACTTTCAATAACTTCAAAACTGCAAATCCTTGCGGGTGGAAACAAAGAACCTAGTGAAGGTAATTTATAACCCTTGACTAACGGCATATAATTTCCTAGCGTACAGAAAACGACTTTTCCTGGTATGAATGCGCTTGACCTAGTTTAAAAAAACATTTTCCGCCATTTCTTAAGTTTGCTCTCAATTTTCCTACTTAAACCAAGTTTGCTCTCACTATACACCTGTAATATTGGTGCGTTAATGCCCCTACCCGTTTCTACACGTCAGAAAATTTAACACTCTATTCCCCTGCACAAAACATGGAAGAAATGTTAGGTTCTTTCAAACTTCTAACAGCGATTTGATTTGGTGAGCTCCGCTCTGAAATGTATGCTGTAAGGGGAAGTAACTGCTGCAGGTAGTTTGAGGTTCTTTGCAATTACGAAGTTGGTATCCCAGCTTTTCTGTTTCGGTATCATTGTTTGTAATCGATGATCGTCAGCGGTATCTCAAAATACTTGTCTCGGTCGCTTAAAACGCAACATTTGCAACAAAAGCAGAGCCTCGTTTTTAGATGACTCGTTTAATAAATTCAATACAACACGAACACCCATGGAAGATCCTCTATATTATGTCTACATCATTACGTTAATATGCGGATGCGTCATTATGTTACGTCCGTGTATCATTTCACTATGTTTATATACATCATTTCGTTATATGTACGTTACAGCCATAACATAATGACGCATTCACATAACGTAATGATGCATAGACATATTATAATGAGGTTACGCATAATGAAATGTTGCACACGAATAACATGACGATGCTTCACATAACGTTATGATGTACAGACATTACAATATGATGTATAATTATACTTATAACAAAATGATGCACATGCATAACGTAATGATGCACACACAAAAACAACACGATGCACCGACATAACAAAATGCTTTAATCATACAACGCAATGATTGGTACATATATCATTCTAGTGTTAGGGCATAACATAATGAATAAACGACATCATATACTAAAAACCATTATCACGAGGCAGCAACCGTAACGGCGTTTTATCTCTGAAAGTTAAGGTTGTCTAATTTAAAACAGAGTGTTCCTTCAAAGCTGATTTATTATTTCAATAATATACTTTTCGTCGTAGATTTCATATCTTATCACACTAGAACGCCTTTCAGCAACGATCAGCCACTATTTTTTTCAAATGTGTTGTTTTTGAGCTAGATTCGATAAAATGCTACACTATGGTGGCGGTTTTCAGACATGTCGCGTTTTCGCATGGCCGGACGGAAATGCAAAGACGAAAGTGCGACATAATTCTGATTCCAATTCGGCGGTCGGCGGGTGGAAAATGCCCAATCATGAATATTGTTATTAGATATTGTATTAATTTTGTGAATGCGTTTATATACGAATAAATAATGTTTAAACTAAAAGATCCACTGTCTCTCTTGGTTTGAAATTTTATCCGATACTCGATAATACATACTTACACAGCGCAAATTGAAGAGTTGCAGTGTCGCAGTGGTAACACATTCACCTCAGGATCGGAGGGTCCCGGGTTCGATCCCAACCAGTCCCTCGGTGGTTGTGTCCTTTTGGGCAGACACATATAGTTCAAATTTGGTGTAAGAGCTTGTATCGCAATAGAGAATAACTGCATTAGTAGAAGTAATATAAGGTAAGAAAAAACGGAACATATCTTGTACCAGTCCAAGCTGTATATGCATGGAAGTTGCAACAATATACACCTAAAATGAAGAAATTTGTAAATATCGTATTAAACATCAAGTAAAATGACCACAAAAGACTGAAAAACAAATTCTGCCGACAGAAAACAATTTGTTTTTCTATAGTTGAGAATATATAGCTAGTACTGATTGATTATTCAATATTTACATATTCATTCATTTATTTAAAACTTTAATTATAAATTTAGGAAATAAATTTCATATTTGAGTGATATACCGGTTAGTATATCACTGTGTGGAGTGTAGATGCGTAATAATCTAATCACGAAGGCCAAAAGCCTGAGTGATTAATTACGAAGCATCTAAACGACACACAGTGATATCCTAACCGGTATATCACTCAAGAGTAAAATCTATTTCCATTCTAACACAATGTTCGAAGGGGTACTATTCACGAGCCTTGAACTTGTAGTATTCCGTGCATACTTTGCATTGCATGACATTTTCGCTGTTCTTTTTTACTCCTCAAATAAAACGCTATTCGTATTATTTTGTTGTTGCTGATATTGCTGGCAATACCGGAAGTGTAAACAATTTTACTACGATTTGTTTTACATCACGTAAATTCATTCACAACAATACAAATCCAAGCGTATTAGCGCATGCACACTCATAGATGTTGTGTGAAAATTACGCGGGAGGGAATTTCAGCAGTCAAAAATAGTTCCGGACGCCAAGCGTGATATACTTGGTAGGTATATCACACTCAAATCCTTCTTTGCCTTTATAGGAGAAATTTTTAATAGTGTTAGAATAAACCTTATCTTTTGAAAAAAAGTTGTTTTCGGTCTGCATAAAGTGCTTTTTGGTCCCTTTTCAGTTGTTTTTGGTCATTCTATGCACCCTCTTTTATCCAATCAGAAGGTGCCTTACAGCGTAAATTTCTCATTTCAAAAAAATTACTACATTCTACTCGTCATTTCATTGGCGGTTGAAGAGTTCCAAACTTTCGGTCCAAAGCGAGCTTAATTTGGCTGCACCGAAAAATGTTGACAGTAGTTTAAATCACTCACGTGTTGAACATAAAATGAGCTAGAAAACAATAATCAAAACTATTTATTTCATACGTGTATGATATATGTGCATAAAGTATATCAGAAAATTATTCAATGATAATAATATAAATGAAAGTAGAAGAAATGTTCATCATCGAAAAGAAGAAAAAGTGAGAAAGGCATTATATATATAATAAGTTAAAGATCAGTAAAAAGTGTTTTATATATACACGATTATATCATTTCTCAATTGGAAAAAAGCGGGTAGCTTTAATGTGTCATGGTTACATTTAGAGATAAAAGTAGTTTTAAAATATGAATAAAAGGCAGAGCCTCGTTTTTGGGACGTCTCTCAACCCCTCGGGTGGGATTTCCTTATCCATAACTCATGAACATGATAGATTTACTTTATTCTTGCTGAAACAATATAATTATATTTGCCGTAACCAACAAAGATTACTGAAAAGGCAACACAATTGGAAAATACATTACCGCCGTAAAATCACGCATTTTGATTTTAAACTACTGTCAACGCCATAAACTACGGAGTTTGTACACTGTAAATCTGGTCTAGAGAATAAACACAACAACATCAATGTGTGTTTACATTTTTAGTAAGCGGAGTAATATGAAACGCTTATCTACAGACAATACGTTTATGTTCAAATTTGAGCTTTTAATTCTGTTATACTTACTGTGATAAAAAGTCCTCTCATACTCGCAGATTTCTAGACAGTTTGTTTTTGTTATCTATAAAGTAATCTCAGTAGTCACGATATCCGCATTAAAACATATATAATCTAAATAAACAGATATATTTGAATATTTTGATCCGGAAGTAAATGCTGATCATTGATAAATAAGTTCAGCTAGTAACCGTTTCAACAAAATGTTTCAAACTCTAGGTAACACGTGCGCTCATAAAGTATGTAATATATTATTCATTTGAAAACAAACATGGCTCCGGTAAGATAAAAGAAAAAGCTTAAAGTTGACCTCGTATAAAGCAACTTTCGACGTTTTCTTTGACATTGCAAGTTCAAAGCTCACATGAGTTTACTCATGTAAAGCTTTCTCCGTCGTCAACGTACAAGGGATTTAAATGACGTCTTCTCATAAACAACTTCATGGAATATCAGAAAACTTGACCAGATGCCTCTCCTGGCATTATGCTCTTTAAATATGTCCAAATGGTTCCGGATAACTGGGCGACATGGCCGTAAAAACTCAAACATTTTTCTTAATCTTCTTTTTTAAAACCACAAAGCCCAGAGCTTAGATCTTTGTGTGCCTTGTGGACCAAGTTTGTTCAAATTTTGCCTTTAGGATCATTGACCCGGTCCGGGGGTCATTTGTTTTACATACACTTATATAGAAAAAACATTTAAACATCCCAGAGGGTAACTACATTCATATAGTATATATATATAAGATTATTTTAAAATCTGCTACTCCATAACCACAAATCATAAAGCTAAGATATTTAGTATGTATCATTGCCTTGTAGACATCTCCCATGTTTGTTAAAATCATGCCCCCGGGGTCAAATTTATCCTGCACTTGAGTCACTTGGTATAGAATTTTTTTTCTTTTCTTCTACAAAACCAGTTTTTAGAGCTTATATATTTAGTATGTTGTATTGTCCATATGAATTTTTTAAATCTCATCCTAGGGTCAGTATTGGTCCCTCCCGGGTGTGATTTGTTTTACACAGGCTTATATATAGACATCGTGTAACATTTTGTATTTCAGTAGCATTAATCTATATCATAATATTTTAATTTTGTTAAAATGGTTTGAAATAACAAAAAATGTCGTTTACGTCCCAGACCCCTTTGATGCAGCGATGTGCCAAAATAACCTTTTATTTATGTTTATTGTGTCATGTTAACGTCATAAGTCGCGTTATTTGTTCTCCTTCACTCACGGAAAGTTAAGTTACTTGTTTTATAGAGGCGCAGAAAGGTGGTTTGTTGGTTCTTTTACAGACACGGAAGTGTACGGAATTTGATCAACTACAGACAGAGATATTTCAGAACAAATTTATTCAATGATGCTTAACGGAAAAGGCAGCAAATAAAAATGAAATTAATTGCATATACAAAGACCACAATATACAAATGTAAACTGTTAAAGTCTCATTAGCACTTTGGATGTAAAATTACTTGTAGCTCTTATATCACCGGCGAAAATGACCGTCAGTTGTTCGAAAATCATCCCTAATCGAAAGTACATGCTTTAAATATAGCGCATTATTTTTGCAGTGTTATTGCAAAAAAACAACAACAACGGTTTTGACAATGATTTTCATTAAAATGGACAAGCATATGAAAGTAATGTGTGAACACTCAATTTATTATCTATTCATGAGTGATAACGGGACTTTAAAATGTATTACACAGCTTATTCATTTTGATAAGATATGTTCCAAGTTAGGAAGTTCCAAATCAAGAAACCGATTCATGACATAAATGCACATATGTATGGAAAATTGAAGTTGCCCTCATCACCGAAACGCTCGGGTGGTCTTTCAGATTATTTATTTGTATGATCAGTCAAGAAAAAGTGTGTGACAAGACAGTACCACCCTGACAAAGAAGTTGTGTGGTAAGAAGGAAGAGCTCAAAAAGACAGCTTCTTTCATCCCAATGACCAGGGTGACGATGTAGCCTCGTGAACGCAGTGAGAACGAGACAGAGAGAGAGAGAGAGAGAGAGAGAGAGAGAGAGAGGGGGGGGACTTATTCCGGAGGTCTCCGGTAAGTATTTCTTGCATATCAGATCGATATTTCCAGTGATTTTACCCATTTCGGAAAAGAGTTATTGCCCCTGATAGAGAAAAACATTAGCCATATAGTTGACCTTGTTAACACTGTGTACATTATTTGAACAATCATTGCCATGCTTGTATAAAATGCGTAGTACAAGATTTTGATCCACTTCGATTGTGGGTTAGATCGAACAAATACTAATCGTACAGAATTACTTCCCCTGATGTGTAAACATTTGTTATATTTGACATTGTTTTGCACTCTGAAATATAGTTTTTCAGGGCAGCATTACCTGACCCTGGATTAAATGCGACGTGTATGGCTACAAGAGCGCATTCGTGTTCAATTATATATGGGTAAAATACAAATGTAGGACCAATGTATTCAGAATCAGGGGCTTTTGATTGACAAAAATACAATATTTGACATTCCAGACGAAATCGGATACTTACGTGAGAACGGAACGGCTACTCTCCCCTATGTCAGATAGATACTCACTCGAGATTATATTCACGCATGTTCAGATACTTAGCAATGTTTGATCTTACAGGAGATCGGATAGTCCCTAGGTATGACCATTGCTAAAGTAGCAAAACAAAACTAATAGCACACACTGACCCATAACAACTGCTACACCTCGAAGGTAGCAACTGCCACGCCAGGGGATATTTAGAAATATTGGAGATTATTCAAGTAAATACAAAATTATTCCGTATCCTTTTAGAAAGATGAAGTATATATAATGGATTGAAGATTTGTAGGGTTATCTTTGGTCTTTGGTTAGTCTATGGTCATTATATGGAGTTACTCTGTGAATATTCTGGATTATTCTTTGGATATTATTAAGTGACAAAATCGTTGTGGACTATTGAATTTTAGTGTGTGAGATTTAATTTCAAAGTGCTGAGGAACATTCAACATGATACTGATTTAGACTTTTAAAAGAACACTAAACAGAATCAGAATAATTTAGGATATTTGGAACTGTGAAAAAGGTATTTAGATTTTATCTCAACTTTGTAATTTTGGTTAAATAAATTTGGTAAAGTTTGTTGCTGGCTTTGTCTTTCTCGTTTCGCCTGACTCGTAACAATGTACATTGGCTAGAAGTAGGTAACACCAATGTTTAATTTCGGTAATTCCTTCTAATCTATAATGCAGCAATGTCCGAATACGGGCTCGTGTAGTAAGTTTTCAAAACTTCACAACTTGTTATTACAAATAAAATCAGTAAAACAGGAGACAATCCAGAATTTTCAAAACGTTTCGTCTTTTTGTTTAGAACGTGAAAATTTGTTATTTATATTTTTTGTCGAGTTGTTGATCAACATTTTGGTTGGTCCAACTGCCGATCAGACCAACACGATAGTCCCGATCGCCCAAATTCCCCGACCAAGTTCGACCATGTGGCTTGTACACAATTTTTTCCCGACCGCTATTTAATCGTACACGACACCCATACGACCAGTCACGACTCCTCAACGACTCTAACCCGATAAGCCCAACCAACTATACCTCTACTTTCGATATCTACACGATCGTTTCCCGATCACCTCGACCTCTACTCGAACAATACCAGATCGCATGTACATGACTACTTCCCGACCGCTTTCCGTTCGTACAAGACCCCAACATGACCCTTCACGACTCCTCCGCACGACTTCAACCCGGCAACCACCCCGATCTCTACTCGATTATCTTGACCCATACATGATCCCTGCTCTATATCAACTCGATCAGCCCAACCAACTAGACCTCTACTTTCGATATCTACACGATCGTTTCCCGATCACCTCGGCCTCTACTCGACCAATACCAGATCGCATGTACATGACTACTTCCCGACCGCTTTCGTTCGTACAAGACCCTAACATGACCCTTCACGACTCCTCCACACGACTTCAACCCAACAACCACTCCAATCTCTACTCGATTATTTTGACGCATACGCGATCCTTAGACGATATCTACTTGATCAGCTCAAACAATTCGATCTCTACACGATCGTTTCCCGATCAACTCGACCTCTACTCAATCAATACCCGATCGCTTCTCGAGTGATTGGCTCGAATATGTTTGACATGTCAAAATCATTCGGGTAGGAAGCTGGAGCGATGCCGAGCAATGTAGACCACCCGACACATCCTACCGAGCGAGCCAGACCAGTCCCCGATCGCTTGATCGGGCTTGATCGAGTTTAGCTGATCGGCTGTGGGAACCTAGCATAACCGATACTGGGGACGTTTGATCAAGTAATCGGTTATAATAACCGGTTACTCATTGCCATCACTAAATAAAGAATGCTATGCTAATGCCATTCCGTTTAGACAGACAATAAAGCCAGACCAGCAAGTCAGAAATAACGCAAACAAAGTGGTGAATCAACATGTTGAAAAGCCACATTCCTTACATACTTGGCAACTTCAGTATATACAGGCAGAACATAGTACAATGTACAACGGCATTATCCACTGCAAAAGAGTTGCTTATTTATAGATGGACTGACAGAAGCTAATTTGTTATATGTACTGATACACTTATTGCAGTTAATTTAAATTTCATTTACAACCCTCAGTTGATGACATTTTTTAAATATGAAATACTGTGCTCAAATACTTTGGTAACTAAAATGAAATTTTCCTGTGTTTGCAGGTGCTAATGCATTTTTTGCAAAAATGACAAAATTATCTTTACACTTCAGCTTGAAAGAGATTGTTGAGAACATTCAAATGAAACATGCTCTGTCTACATTTCAAGTCAAGAGTAATCATTTTTCTTAAAGATAATCTAAAATATGCCTTTGACGTACCTTATCACCAGTAACCACACACCTGAGAGGCAGAAAAAAATGATATTTTATAAATAGACCTGAACTAACAAAACGCAAAAAACACGACACTAATTTAAGTTCAACTGAGCAGACAAAAAAGTGTGTTTTATTTCAATGTTAGGGTGTTAAAGAGAAAACTATGTAGTTTTCTAGTCTTAAATAATTTCTATTTTTTTGTTGAACCTTCGACCTGACCAAAATCACATTGTTGCGAGTGTCTCTTTCAAACCAAGCCATTATCATATATTATATCATGCTATTTAAATAGAGCCCAAAAAAGCAATATATCCGGAAATATGGCGAATTTTCGGTTAGCCCGATTGTACTTAAACTTCAGTGTTGAATTGCATCACAAAGGGTCTGCAAGAAACGCGGTTTATCATCCTCATTTTCTGGATACTCTAGATAGGTGTTTGCACGAATCCAAGCTAACATCTCATTGGACATAGATCGAACAGGCACTGCTGTAATCATTACAACCACTATACAACTCGTTCCCCCTCTTGAATATATACTTTCCATTCTTGCCATGTTAAATTCATACATACACCATTCACTTGTCACAAACCCCTCAGAAATAATAGCAACAGTTCTTCTGCTGTTCATTATTGCCGAAATGATGTTATCATGGACATTCCTGCCAGGTTGAAAATTCTTCTCATGATGACATATATCTAAATCCTGACCTTGCAGATAAGGAACCATTTCATTTAATACAACTTCCCTATCCTCATCGGCGAAAGATAGAAATGCATTATGATCATATATTATATCATGTTCTGCTTCACCATGCAATGTTCTGTACCCAAAGTGACGGACCCTTACCATTCTTAGAAGATATCTAAGTTTCCAACGATTCTTGTAGATAACTCCCCCTATTACAATTGTTATAAATGCAGAAATACCAATTGAACTCAACACTATTAATAGAACATATGAGCGACAGGTTTTGTCAAGATTTTTAACCTTGAAGACGAAATCTTCGACCGATATTCTTGTTCCGGATGCATCGCAAAACATGTACTCGTGAAAACCAACCATGCTACTTTTGTATTTGACCATCCACTTTAAAAAGTCTTTTTCTTCACAAGTGCAAGCTATAGTGTTGTTTCTAAGATCTACTTTAAAGCTATCATTATTCTTTCTCAAATTGTTCACAAGTGTTGTTCTAACGCTTTCCGGAAGGTTTCTGATGGAGTTGAACCGTAGATTTAAATGTTTTAATCTGAGCAAATTACTTACATCGATTGTCCACTTGTCGATATTGTTTACACTTAAATCCAGTGTTTCAAGCATGGTCATTTTAGACAAAGTAGATGGTGGAATATAAGATATAGCATTTGATGAAAGATTCAGTATTTTCACATTAACTAAACCATCAAAAATTCCATGTGTTCTATCAGTATTAGCTAACATTAATCCAATAAAATTTTGCTGCATTTGAAAATTTTCAACTGTCCCCAAATATTTGGTAGCAAGTGGGCCTATGTAGGAACAGTAATTTCGTGACAGGTCTAGATGCTTTAATTTTGGAAGCGGACCCACAGGTCCAGTCCACGCAGAAAGAACATTGTCAGAAAAATCCAAGGATTCAAAACTGTTGTTCAGTGGCAGTATTAGAAGAGCTGGAACATTATATTGCAGAACACAGTGAGAAACCTGAAGAATTCTTAACGATTTTGGCATTTGCGGTAACACAGTCTTTGAATCAATTGTTTCGTTGCGTTCAAAGAAAGGGCACTGTTTGTTTAATAAACTAATATTGCGCAAGAAGTCATCTTTCATGAAAGGACAGTCATCGTAAGATACGTCTTCCTTCGGTATCATATCATGCGGTTCATTGAAGAATAAGGATGGATTATGAGCCGCGTTTTGTCCGTTTCCGTAAAAGTTTGTCAAATTGGCCATACATCCCAACTGTAAGATGTAAGGAGAGAACGTAAACTTGTTATCTTCTATATGTACGATTTCTAGCGACTTTGGGAGAAGCATCAATGAATTTGTTTCCAACATAACCAAACGATTACTGCTAAATGCAATCTCATTAAGCGTCGTGTTCCACATATAACAAACGTCTCTCTTCGTTATCTGGGTACCAAGTCCAAATGTTGTATAGACTTTCGAGTAGTTTATAAATTTTATGTTAGTAAACTGTAACCCGTACGTTATATTTCTTAACGAGCGAAATCCAAGTTGAGTATTTACAGACAAATCTAACCTCTCTAACATTGATAACATCTTGAGAGCACCAGCATGTATGTTGGTTATACTACAATTTGATATATTTAATACTTTCAAATATGGCACGTTCTCAAATGTTGCATTTGACACAACAGGTACTTTGCAATATCCATCCGAACCAGATAGCGATAG
>JAUMHA010367048.1:0-13648 GCA_032359765.1 Saxidomus gigantea | reverse complement strand
CCCAACTCATCTGGGTGAAGATAAGTGATGGAAGGTGGTCGATGAAATAAATCAGTTATTGGGTTTGTTACTGACCCCCTACGGAAATATAGGGGGTCTGTTCGATGAATAGGGGGACTCGGCTATCGTCTTGCCCCCTATTAATCCTACAGACCCCCTATATTTCCGTAGTGGGTCAGTAACAAACCCAATAACTAATAATAATGCGCGGTAATTCAAACACTGAACCATTTCTTAAAGTGCTCCAAACAAGAGTACTAGTTTATAAAATAATTGCCCTGTTGTATAGTTTTAAAACTTAACTTTTGTTATCTTATTAAAGCTCATACCAAATACTTTTTCCTATCTAAAAAGGTTAAAAAAGTCATTTCAAAAAATATTTTCCTATCTAAAAATGTTAAAAAAGTCATACCAAATTATGTTTTCCTATCTAAAAATGTTAAAAAAGTCAAACCAAATTATGTTTTCCTATCTAAAAAGGTTAAAAAAGTCATTTCAAATTATATTTCCCTATCTAAAAATGTTAAAAAATTCATACCAAATTATGTTTTCCTATCAGACCTCTCTGATACCATTTTACACCAAATTGAATTACATTATTCAAAAGTATGAAACACACTATGGCCTTATTGTTTTTGTAAATATTTGTTTTTCGATATGTAGAGCATCTGATAAAACTGACCAGGTACTTTACATCTAGTCTAGTTTACAACTGATAGTATTTTCTTTTCTATTTCATATTCCTGCTTGTGCCCTTACTGTGTTTCCTTGATGACAGGTAAGAACTTTTGGATTTTAACTTTAGACAATCAGTATGGTCTAGTTATTTATTGAAGTAGCAGCATGTCTATAGTAAGTTGGAATTTTATTATTTATCAACCTTTTCTCTAAGTTCAGTTATTATTTAGCGGCCTTTTTCGCAAAGTTATTGTTTATCAGCTTTTTTGCAAAGTTACAATCTATCAGCCTTTTCACAAAGTTACTATTCATCAGCCTTTTCGCAAAGTTATTGTTTATCATCTTTTTTGCAAAGTTATTGTTTATAAGCCTTTTCGCAAAGTTTTATTATTTATGAGCCTTTTTGCAAAGTTACTGTTTATCAGCCTTTTTGCAAAATTATTGTTTATAAGCCTTTTCACAAAGTGATTATTAATCAGCATAATTTCGAAAAAAAATTGTTTATCAGCCTTTTTGCAAAGTTATTATTTATAAGCCTTTTTGTAGAGTTATTGTTTATCAGCCTTTTTGCTGAGTTCAGTTATTATTTATCAGCCTTTTCATAATGTTATTATTTATCAGCCTTTTTGCAAAGTTATTATTTATCAGCCTTTTTGTTGAGTTCAGTTATTCTTTATCAGCCTTTTCATAATGTTATTATGTATCAGCCTTTCGCAAAGTTATTGTTTATAAGCCTTTTTGCTGAGTTCAATTATTATTTATCAGCCTTTTCATAATGTTATTATTTATCAGCCTTTTGCAAAGTTATTGTTTATAAGCCTTTTTGCTGAGTTCAGTTTTTATTTATCAGCCTTTTCGTAATGTTATTATTTATCAGCCTTTTTGCTGAGTTGTTATTTATTAATCTTTATGCTGAGTTATTATTTATCAACCTTTGTGCTGAGTTATTAATAATCAATCTTTTGCTAAAATATTATTTGTGAACCTTTTTGCTAAGTTTTAGTTTCAAGACATCAAAAAAGCCTAGACTACATAACTTCAAATAACTGATATCTAAAAGTACAAAGTAAAGTTAGCATTCCATACCAGACAATTTCATAATTGGCTCTTCTATGGCGTAAATTAACCGCCTATTATCTGTTTCAGTTGTAAACATGAAAGCCCTTGTGCCAATGGTGCACAGATTTTGAAAGAAAAATGTATACAGATTGGTTATACTTACCCTGTTTAAAATTGAGATCATTTCAGTGTCAATGGTGTACCAGTCTCATTAATTGCAACAATAACCAAAGCTCCGATTGTTGGCAGCACTTATAATGTCACCTATGCCCAGGTTACTTTAAACATGATAATTTTCAAGTATGTTACATTCATTGAACATAATTATAATATCCAACAGATAGTTCAGTTTAAGAGCCACACTCTGTGCATGGCTTAGTGATATGCATATGCAAATACGATCTAAATGTACGTCAAACACTTATCCAGTCAGAGGCTGGAGTACACAGAAATTAAACGAAAAATAAATACTTTGTCGTCACATAGATACCATGTCGTCACATAGAAACCAGTGTCACATAGAAACCAGCATCACATTATAGAAAAAAAAAGCATCACATAGAAACCAAAGCATCATATTATAGAAACAAAAGCGTCACATAGATACCAAAGCGCCACATAGAAACCAAAGCATCACATTATAGAAACAAAAGCGTCACATAGAAACCAATTCATCAAATAGAAACCAAATGGATCGCTAGCCCTTTTCTATTTATCCTCTAGTTATTATGTAACATACTGGTTGTACGGACATAATGTATTTTTCTGCACTTCAATGCAAATGCAGGCGCTTCAGTAGGAGATGTTAATGCAAATCAGGGAAGTCATGCATCGTGTAGATTAGGACATTTTTGCTTTTGATTGCTTATAATCATGATTCATTATGTAAGGTGATCATAGTTTACTTCCTTGTATAGACTTTGATTTTTTTTGTCTGTATAATATCTGAGTTTAGATTATTATGAAAATTTAAGCACTGTAATTTGTAGTGTCAGCACAATTTGTAGCAAATCATGGGTTTGGCAAAATGTACTGATAGAAACACATTAATTTTACAGCCGCGTGTGTATGTTAGTATTAATACTTATAATGGTTCTATGAAAAATTGAAAAGCAAGGGGAGCATTGAGAGAAGAGAAATTGTAGACCAGTTTTAAAAGTACACAATTAACTGAGGCACAAAGAATGTTGGCCCTTGTGGGTCGTCAAGCTTGAACATATGTAACTGTAATGTTTGATTGAAAATTCTAAGAGCAAAAATTTTCATGAATTATGTTTTAATGGTCATAAACAAGACCTTAAGTGTGCATTGCCATACTTTTGTTCAAATGATGATCGAAAATATTCAGAAATATTTAAAAAAATTATTTAAGTGCTTTATAGGAGAGTAAAAAGCTAGAAAGCAGTTACTTTTTGGGTTTTAATAAATGAATTCTATTTTGTCATGGCAGCTATTTTATGAAAAAGCTAAATGGGGCAGACAAATCTTATTTACAAAGTAATTATTTATTTGGGAGCATTTATTCCTAAATTCTAAAATTCATGCAAAACAGACTTAGTTTAAATTTTATAATAATGAGTGTCATAAAAATGAATTGTATGCAAAATAAAGTTGGTTGACAGTAGTTTAGGTTGTCTTGCATTCTTTATGTAGTTTACTGATAGGGTACATTGGTCACCAATGATTAAATTTAATGTTACACTTGTTTCACATACTGCCCATGTTACACGATTATGATGCAATATGTCAGAAAATACACGATTAAAAACCACGAATATGTTACACAGGTGATACCATTGAAAACCAAACTGGTATAAAACCAGTGGTATGTTACACCTTTTTCTAAAATGTAGTATCTTATATAAGAGCACTCGGTGTACATTGCCTTTTATTTTGGCTGTACAAACTTTTCTCAAGGCTTGGTTCTCATGTCATCTTGAGATCTGTATCACCCAAACCTCTTGGGAAATTGGGTCTTAAATTTATGGTCAAAGGTAAAGGTCACAGTGAAAATTGTTTCCTCTCAATATCTTGAGATCTACATCCCCCATAGTCTTCAAACTTCTTACTGCATAAGCAGACCATTCAAGGTTTTTGGGTAATTGGGTCAAAAGTAAAGGTCACAGTGACCCCCGTTAGCTTTTCATTTAGCAGTTTGATTGTAGCACTTGATCTACTGGTCACAATTTTCATTTGACCTTCATGATATATGCTCAACCTGTAGATGATCCCTGTTGTTGCTTTTGGGGGTTAGTGGGTCACAGTGACCGAAACATTGAAAATCCTTTCTGCTCAATATTTTGAGATCTGATTATTAACAACAGTCTTCAAACTTCATAAGAAGATTGATGTTACTGAGGAGATGGTCACTTCCCTTTTTGGGTCAGTGTTTTAAGGTTGCAATGACCTCTGTTGTCTTAAAACCTTGGTAATATTCCAAAAGATTTTCATGAAACTTACTCAGAACAGTCCAGTCAGTCCAGTAGACTGATACTGGCACTTATTTCAAATAAAAAAGGTGTGAACATTTTACAGGATCACATTTATAATTAAGTTAGCTCTCATTTTATCAAGAAAGGTGTCTTGCTGACAGAAATGTCTTTTATTTGTACCAAAAACAGTCCTTTTACTTTTTAAATAGATGTTTATGTTTGAAATATAAAGCAATATCTTTTTCAATGATATTGCAAAAAAAAAAAAAGGCTTTCTGGTAACTCTTTTCAGTGAAGAAACATTTTAAATACAAAGAAATGAGTGTTTTAGAGCGAATAGAACATAGTTCTATCATCATCCTATAAGTACAGTTAAACTTCGTTTGCTCGAACTTCATTCGCTCGAACACTACCGATCGCTCGAACCCAACCGGCGGTCCCGGCAAAAGCTCTATATAAATCATGTTGTTCCACCACCGAAACCTTGAACACCGATCTCTCGATCTCTTGAACCTGTACCGCAGTCCCTTCAGATCTATTTCATTGTAAAGTACATCCTTTGGCTCGAACAATAAAAGGTGCTAATCTCAATTATCGAGCAAACAATGCATTGACGATCAGCTGTCAGACACAAGCGCTGTGAAACGGCGTGTGTTATTCACACCTTGTAAATTTGCAATTAAAGGTTAAGATGTACAAACAGACTGAAAGTCGCTCACGATGTTTATAGCAATAAGTAGCTGATTGGCTTTAATTTAAAGTTGTTTTTTTTCAGAAAATTGAATAAATTATTTAATGAATGACAAACATTTCATACTTTTATATTACAACACTTAGAATAATTGTGAGTTTTAATTTGTCTTTTAATCAAGGGTAAGCTACAATGCACATTTACATGTGTGTACCATTGTATGCGCAATAACTCCCGATGTGGTCTCAATAAAGGATGTATGGCGACCCCCCGTGACTGAACATGCTTACAAACCTCGATCGCTCAAACTACCGATCCCTCGAACCGAAATCGCCGGACCCTTCGAGTTCGAGCGAACGAAGTTTAACTGTATATTTATTTTACAATATCAGTAAATTCAAAGAGATCTTGGGACTTTAACAAAACACAGTTAAAAGATATAAGATATGTTACATATTTTTAGCTCTACATGCAGAATCTAAGATTTAGTTTTGCATGAAACAATAATTTACTGGTGACTTAAATTTTTTTACTTGTGTAAATCATTCAGAATTGTTCTACATATATAAATGCCAAAGATAATAACATGAGCAATTTATATTCATAAAGTAGGGTAAAATAGTACATGGTTGGGGTGTTCACAGTGGCTGATAAATAGTTTTCCTTTAAGCACAACTGTTTATGGAAAGAATCGTAGGCATTTTCTATGTTCTTTGAAATGAATAGATAGGGAAACCAGTCATACATCTGACTTCCCTGCAGATATTACAGACAATACCCCTTAATAAATATAATCACTGTCTGCTGTAAATATACTCACTGTCTCACAGTAAATATATTCACTGTCTACTGTAAATATACTCACTGTCTCACAGTAAATATATTCACTGTCTGCTGTAAATATACTCACTGTCTCACAGTAAATATATTCGCTGTCTACTGTAAATATACTCACTGTCTCACAGTAAATAAACTCACTGTCTACTGAAAATATACTCACTGTCTCACAGTAAATATACTCACTGTCTCACAGTAAATATACTCACTGTCTCGCAGTCAATATACTTTCTGTCTCGCAGTAAATATACTTACTGTCTCAAAGTTAATATACTCACTGTCTAGCTGTAAATATTTTCACTGTCTCGCTGCAAACATTCTCAGTTACTGTCTAGCAGTATTACAAATATGCTCACTGTAAATAAAGTAATAATGTAGAGTGACATTGTGCAGATATTTACAGGCTGCATATTTCAGGCATATACAAAGCCATTGATATTTTTGGGCATGATAAATACTATTTTTTGACAGCCATTATGAGCTAAATCCTATTGTAACAGTGAGGATCCAGGAAGTCATCATGACAGGACTTTTGCTTCATCCTGTGAAAATGATGTTCTATATATTGTGTTGCAATCTAATAGTTTAGGCAAAAATAAAAATGTTTTGTTACTGTCTCCTTGCCAAATGAATTAAGGTAGGTAAGTTAAGTAGATAAAATAATTATCTTTTTTATCTTTTTTTACTCAAAAACAGTAAAAAAGATTGAGGTCTGTAGTAAAAAGTTAAGGTCGGTTGCACAATTTTTTTCTTTTGGTCTAATTTTATTGGTATAATTAAGAAATTATTTTCCTGTCTTAATGTTTATGTAAGATTATCTGTCCTTGAAATGAAGAACTTACTTATTTATGTACAGAATCCTTTCCTGAAACATTAGATATAAGTAATGGGGCAACCCCTGACACGTGTAACGGAAATGGAATATTAGGATATATGAAAATTAACATTTTATGTTAATTACATCCATATATTACCTGATTAAATTTTTTGCCAGCTTTTAAGTAATGATACATGGAAAAGAGAGGAATATAATATAAAAGTGTAAATTTGGAGTGATTCAGACTTTAAATTTCTGGGAATTAGTCAAGCTTTCTGCAGTTATATTTTGGAGGTAAATTGTATGTCTATTAACATTCTGTTATATTCTGTCGTTTTAATGAAAATGCTGTAAAATGTAATCAAGGCATTAATGACTTTTACCCCGAGCTCGTTGGCTGCAAGTGATTTTGCCATCGCCATCAGGCTGCACATGATCAGCAGGTTCCGCAGATATGAATTCCCCTTTATAAAATTTATGGTATTGTCCAAATTGAATGATGGACAAGTCCATTTTAGAAATTTAGCAGGGTATTTAGGGAATGAAGGTCAATGGTCTGCACCTTTATATTCATGGTCATGCAAGAAATGTAACTTCAACAGTAACTGACAGCGGGTGCATTATGGACGGGAATATCCACCCAAATTATGACATGCTTGTATCATTGTTGTGAAGAACCAGTACTGAATCATACTGACCTATCATCAGTAAGAATTTGCCAACTCAAATCTCACATAAAGAGACACAGCTGGTAGCAGGGCTCAAACCCTAACCCTCAGTCTATGAGAGAATAAAGTGACACTTCAAATCAGTGACTCTAGCCACTGAACCACGGAGACAAACAAACTAATTGTCATGCTTATTGAATTTCATAAAGTTTTGGACGATACTACATCTCGTTGTAAGATTTAGTGATAAAGACAAAATGAGCATGCAGTGATCATGGATTAAAGATGGACATGTAGATGCGTAGAGTTTTGGCGGATATTACGCTACATAGTATTATGTAACATTGCAGCCATAACTCTATGCATCTTTATGACAACTCTGATGCATCTATATGACTTATTCATGACCATTGCAGGCTCGTTTGTCTTGTTTACTGCATCTTGCATACATTTACCATGTTATTTTATTCATCTCATTTCTTTATGTTCAGAATATCTTAGATGTACTATTGTTATAAGATCTATCATGCATGTAATCGTCTTTCTGCATAATTCTTGAAATACAGCCATTCTTTCGACCATGCAACCACAGGTGGAATGAACATACCTTTGACTTTTTTTCTTAAGCTAATGTTTTTTTCTATGCATTTTAAAATTGATATCAGAATAAATAGAAATAAAAAAATTTGAATTGTTTTTGTCTTCATATAAATATTATAGTAAGAGCTATGAGGAAAAAAAATAATTTTTTATCATTTTTTTATTTATTCTGATATCAATTTTAAAATGCAGAGAAAAAGACATTAGCTTAAAAAAAGAGTCAAAGTTATGTTTCTTCCACCTGTGCATGCAACATTTAATAATAAGCATGTCATATAGATGCATAGTGTTTTGGCAGATAATCCTCTCCGTAGGTGCGGTCATCCAGGTTGTATTGGAGTTATATATGGTTGGTTGGGCATCTGGTACAGAAAGTCTGTTGTGTACGTGCAGTTCAACTTGATTGTAACAGAGAGTATGTAGATGACATCTTTCACAGTTTTCTCCTTTGGGTGTACTTGCTGCAAAGTATAATTACCTAATCTTTGGAAACAGACTAACTTCTGTTTTTTCTCCAGCAGTTGAAATATGACATCATAACATTTTTATTGATCATAAGGGGGAAAAATTGGTGTTATATATTTTATCTAAATTCGCTGTGCTCGGCTTAGTTTTTTTTTTTTAAAGATTTAGTGCCCTTGAACCGAATATTGCATGTTTGTAGCAAAAAAAAAATTGATTTAGGTACAAGCAACCTCGTGGCGTGACCGCTTCAAGTCACACATTGTGTGCATGTACTGATATAGTAGAACTAGAAACATTCTTTACTCAAGAGCTAATATACAGTTGACATTTTTTCTACTTTAACATATTTTTGTACATTGACAATCTTGTTGTGCAAACTATTTGCACAGTTTCCAAGTAAAAAATAATGTAGAACTAATGCTAGACTGGATCGAACCATGAATTAAAAGTGTTTGTGACATATTTAGGCTCACTAGAGCCTCGGAGCTGAGACAGCTAGAGCTTTTTTTATCGTTTTCTTAGAAACTATAGATAAAAATCTTTCATTATAATAATACTAGGTTCAGTTTGCATTTATGAACTCGGATCATGAATTCTCTAAATAGTTCATGAACTAAACTTCCTGAATTCTAAAGCCAATAAATGTTGTTCAAACTGTTGTATGTGCATTGTTTAATTGTTTATTGACTATTCATGAACTTAAGTGACAAATAGTTCATGAACAATTTATCAACTTCTGGACAAGGATTTGCTGTAACAATAAAACAGTTAAAGACGGGACCGAATCAAAAGGAAAGCTTTCCCAATAAGTTGGAATGCTTTCTGTTTATAACATTTTAAGCTACAGTCTATGTTATCGCGACAATCATTCTGAGTGTATATAAAGTCTTATAGATATAAATGATAGCTTTAAGACATTAATATAATATATGGCCAATTGTAAAGGTTTTACATCATAAAATTATTACTTTATTGCCACTGACCCTGTGAGATATTCACATAAATTTCTGATAAATGACTAGCTCTATATTGACACTTTCATAACAGTGTCTGATGGTTTACAGAATGTAGGTTAATATTATGCATAAAGATGTCAATTGACAACAGCTATTAAGTTACCTACTGACCTTGCTGGTTTCTGCATCAAAGTTAATGCAAATATTACCTAAAATGAACTGAACAGGGAAATTACAATTTACATTTTAAGCTCAATGGAGTAATAAGTGCTAAAGGTCAGCTAATATGATTGCTTGATGTCTGTTGTCTGTCTTACTATAGATTACGGCTACATTTTTCTCTGGATCTTCTTAAAACTTGGTTATAATGAGTGTCTTGATAAAATCAGGATCAGACTCTTATATGGGTCATCTGGGGTCAAAAACTAGGTCACTAGGTCAAATCACAGGAAAACCTTGTGTATGCTACATTTTTCACAGGATCTTCATGCAACTTGATCAGAATGACTGCCTTGGTGAAATCTAGGTCAAGATTCAAAATGGGTCATTTGGGGTAAAAAAATATAGGTTATCTGGACAATTCATAGTAAAACTTTGTGTATGCAATAGAGGTTGCATTTTTCATTGGATCTTTATGAAACTTAGTCAGTATGATTGCCTTGATGAAATCTAGGTTGAGTTTGAATATGGTCAATACTTGTGTATGCAATAAACTTTGCATTTTTCCTTGGATCTTCATGTTACTGGGTCAGAATGACCTCCTTGTTAAAATCTAGGTAAAGTTAGAATATGGGTCATCTAGGGTCAAAAACTAGGTCATAGGGTAAAAAATAAGAAATCCTTGTACATGCAATAGAGGTTGCATGTTTCATTGAATCTTTTTGAAATTTGAGCAGATTGATTATTGTGATGAAATCTAGATGAAGTTTGAATAAGGATCATCTGGGGTCAAAAACTAGGTGACAGGGTCAAATCATAGGAAAACCTTGTGTATGCAATAAAGGTCACATTTTTCATTGGATTTTCATGAAACTGGTCAGTATGATTGTCTTAATCAAATTTAGGTTGAGTTTGAATATGGCTCATCTGAGATAAAAACTAGGTCTCCAGTTAAAAGCCTTGTGTATGCCATACAGGTGACATTTACAACCCAATCATCATGAAAATTGGTCACAATGTTTGTGTGCGTCACCTGGGATTACAAACCAGGTTAATACAGTAAAACCTTGTTAGTACTATAGATTCACATTTTAAAGTCAATCATCATGTAAATTGGTCAGAAGGTTTTTCTTGTCAAGAAACAGAATGTTTGTGTTTATGATATATAGTTTAAGGTTGAAATTGAGCGATATAGGTCCATCTTGGCCCTGTTCTTCATTGGATCTTATTGAAACAGTGTCAGAATAAATATCTTAATGAAATCTGGAAAAAGTTCGAAATGGGTCTTGGATAAAAAACTAGGTCTTTAAGTCAAATCATAGAAAAACCTTGTGTATGTGATAGAGGCTGTATTTTTTATTGGATCTTCTTTTAACTTTGTCAGAATGAGTGTCTTGATGAAATATACTTAATTTGTGGGCAAACCTTGCGTATGATTAATTTTCATTGGATATTCAAGAAACTGTCAGAATGAGTGGTTGATGAATCTAGATCAGGTTTGAATATGGATCATCTCAATCAAAAACTAGGTCACCAGGTCAAGACGTAGAAAATGTTGTGTATGATTTAGAGGCTGCGCTTTTCATTGGATCATTCATTTAAATGTAGGTCAGGTTTGAATGTTGGTCATCTCAGATGAAAAACTAGCTAACATTGGATCTGTATGAAACTTTATCTGAATGAGTGTCTTAATGAAATCTAGGTCGAGTTCGAAAATGGGTCAAATCTCTAAACTTTTAATCAAATGAAAATTACCTTATTGTATAATTGTGTACATTAATTTAGGTGAGCTTTAGACATCCGCATATTGTATCTTGATGCAAAGAATAGCATCCTTGTTTCCTTTTCAACGTTTTAATTCCAAACACCAGAATGTTATTTTATGCACATTTGTGCTTTTTCATGACACAAAAGAACTGTTTGTAACAGATTCTAAAAGTTTGACATGCGTAAGGCAGATAAAAATGAAGTTAAAATCTCTGTTTACCTTTCACAAAGTTTGTTATTAGAAAAACATGCATACATACAGTGTACTGAGACATGTAGGGCAGTGGAACAAGGAAACAAGGCAGGATGTGTTTTGTACCTTACAGATGATGAATGACACACAAAGTGGTATGCACTATGATTTATGTTAAACAGGTAAAAAGCACATGACATTACAATGACATTTACCTTGCTCTAATTGTTTTTTTTTCTGACCATTTTGTTTTGAAATTAATTTTTTTTTTTTTTATAAGGATGAGGTTGGTTGTAAAACTTGTGTAAATGTATGCAATAAGAAGCATTTACAGTAGTTCATGTCATATTCAACCTTGATAAATTGATAACAATATATATATACCTTTTCAAACTGCAAAGCTAAATTGAAGCAGACGGCATATAAATTCTCATCTGTTCAGGGTTTTGGATCATAATTCTGCAAAACACCTTTTTTTTAAAGGAAATGACTTGCCCAAATCTGAAGTCGGAATATCCCATTGTAAAAATCTAGGTATAAACCAGGATTAAATTCTTACCCTGCTGGTAGCAATGTCTTCTGCCTTTATGACCAGTGCAGATTAGTTGGTACTCCCTTCAGTTCTGGTTATGCTCTGATTTGTTGACACTGTTGATAAGACAATGAACTTGCGCAAAGTGCATGAAGGATAGACAGGTCCATTTTATAAATTTAGCAGGGTAAGTGTCAAAAATTATCAATTTAAAAGCCTTTCATCTCAGCAACATTTGTTTCATTTAAATGCTCATCATGCATTTTATGAAATTGATACTTGTGCAGGCAGATTAAGATAGCAGTTAGGCATTTTCAGGTTAAGTAAGGGGTCACACTTATTAAAGGTGAAGGTCAAAGTTTGTTTCAAAATGTTATTTTCAATGGATGACTTCAGACAAGAATGATGTTAGTAAACAGACTACATGTAACTTACTGAATATATATATTAAAGACAGAGAATTGGTGTCGTATATGGGAATATTTGGGTCAAGGACACACTTGAATGTCAGAGGTCAACTTTTTTTATGTTTTATTTTACATGTTTACTTATATTAGATGGGTTATTGTGAGTATGGGATAGGTGGACAGACTTAATGCTGAATGTTTCTATTTAAAAAAAAATAATTTGAAAATGTATTAATTTTATTGAAATTAATTTCTAAATTGATTCCTTTGAAAATTAAAGTGTTACACAGTAAAAGTGACATTATGCGCATCTTAATACACATAGTGTATTTTTGGTGACATTTTTATAAAAGCAATTTTCGGTTGCTGTGCATTTAAATGTGTTAAATTAATGATTATCCCGCATTAGTATTTGAAGTTGGTGCTTTAGAATTAAAAGGATCGGACTACCGTATTTCCCCGTGTATAATACGCACTTTTAATTCAGATTTTGGGGCTTCCAGGAAGGGGTGCATATTATACACCAATGTAGGATCGCCGACAATTTTTTCCAGCATTGAAAATGTTGAAATCGTATAAATTAGACGTAACATTGGGATTTTCACTGAAAGCGGATGTTTACCCGTTTTTTTACTTACTTTTTTATGAAGAGCATGGAGGTTTCCTAAAAGCCGATACCCGGTACGGCATGTACGATAAAACATTGCGGGTAAATTTGATAGTTTTCTTTCAGGTTTCAATAAAAATTTAACATTGTTAGAACAAAGTTTGTTGTCTCTTTAATTATCAAACAATTATTGCTGATCAATACAACATTCTGTTTATTGGTAAACAAACACGCTTATATAATTGCATTGATTTTCACATGTCTCTCTTTGAAGGCGCCGTAATTACCGGTATGAGAAGTTTGTTGAGAAGGTGTTGAAATCATGAGAAAATAATTATGCTCTCAAAGTACCATTAAATAAGCATGACATTTTTGAGATTCTCATATCATCTATGCTAATCAGATTTAGTCGATAACTGCCACATTATATTTTTAACGTGTATAAATCGTTACGGTGCTCCGATTATTGCTAAATGGCTATTTTTCGGATATTTGAGGTGCGTATTATACACCGTTGTAGGCATTTTTCTCCATTTTTAAAGCCCAGATTGAGGGTGCGTATTATAAATGGGGAAATACGGTAATAAAATAATAGTTCCTTTCTTCGCAGGTATCTCCCTTGTGTTTTTGTTGTTGTTGGTAGAGATTCGGCAGTGGAAGGGAAGCAACTCTTGCATGCAGTTTTTTTTTAATTGACTCTCCCAGTCAAAATAGGAAAAGTAATATTTGGAAAGTTATTATTTCGTACTGGTAACAGGAAGAGTTTGGTGTATTGAGTTA
>JAUMHA010367037.1:0-13649 GCA_032359765.1 Saxidomus gigantea | reverse complement strand
AAACAAAATAACTGGCGCTCCTCTCGGGTGTATCAGTAAATAGTACACAAGCATGTCAAAATATTATGCTGATTTTTTTCTGTAGCGTTCTTGTGGTCTGCTTGAACACAGAAGGAGAAAATAATATTGTGACCGCAGAAAAAAACAACACATCCGGTATAATCCTTAATGATACTTTTACATGATTATTTTAACTTTCTACAAAAAAACACTTCAAATGATCTTACCAGTACTGTTGACTAGAGTAATAAATTACATGAATGAACCGTTTGTCGGCTTCCGTATAGTTTTGTCCTGACTACGACCTCATGCTGAATGTCCCTAGAGACAACCAAATACTCCAGTCTACTAAAACCTTCTGGGTTAGTGAACTTATATCAACATAGTTAAAGGGCCGCTTTTTTATAAATCTTGTACAAGTACACTTTTAGATAATACGCACGCAACTTTTCATCAATGAGGGATGCCATCTTCTGGTGAACATTTCTTACAATACATGTATATTCCAATTTAGTACGAAAGTAAGAAATAACATAGACATGTTTGTGAAATACCTCAAACCGATCCATGTAAGCCTGCCTCTAGTAACATTTAATTACATTCAATTTGTAAGATATCATTTTTAAATCACCTTGCCAAATCTACTTTCAATAATATATATATGACATGAAGCTATGTACATTTCACTTTTCATTCACAACCGTTGTGTTTACTTGCCAAAGAAATTCTTTTATAAACAGTTTTTGTATTATATTATAAATATTACATAGGAGGTTTTCAGTTTTCACACCGGCGACAAGACTTTCTTGCAATTATCCATCGGATTCTCCCTCATTAGCCAAGTCATCCACTTTCTTGCCTTTTCTTCACTGTTCACCTCTAGCATTAATCCGTTTTGCACTATCCTGTGATTTATCCCTTGTGATATTTTGGAAATACATATTCTTTTAGCGTCCTCACATATTGAAACATCACACTGTATTAAGTCAAGCGATCCATATATATAATTCATTCCGGAATCAGAATAAAAACACGCTTTATGTTCACTCTTTCCTCTGAAGACCTTCATAAACAGCTTGTGTTTGTTAAATGTTCTCAGACTGGTGTCTGAAGCCGCAATAATATGTACACTACCGGCATATTCAAATTCACTCAGGGCCTTCCATGACGGCGAAAGCGGCATCTCTTTTCTTCTAGACTTCTACCCTTCGCAGCAACAGAATGTCGAATGAAAGAAAACATGTGACAGTTTACTTATATATGTTACTACGTCATCTACGGTCTTTCAATTATCAGTTTGTTGAGATCATTCCGATGGCGCTTCAACAAGTCTATTGATTGTTGGTTTTCTCTATTTGTGTATCTAACAAGTTTGAGATATTTATGAAAGCTTACATGAAATATACTCAGTACATTTAAAACGCAACACTTACATGTTGCGTTGTAGGAGTTTAGCGCCCGTTCCAACTGTGTTTGGGTCATTTTAACAGGCGGGCATTTTATTAAACAATCGTTCCTTGTAACAACCAGCACTAGACAATTCCTTTTGAAAATAAAACTTTTATGTATTCACACAATCGGAGAATTGATTGTCAGATGTAAACTGTGTAAAAAAGAGCGCCGGCTGGCAATTCGTTATCAATATTGATTGTTTCAATTAAAAGAAAAGGTGAATAAGTCGTGAACAAATTTATCACCAAAGTATTGTTTTAGTCTGAAATAACCTGTTGCGATAGGTTTTGCATCAATCATAAATGTTTTTGTGGGGTATATGGTAAAATGAAAAAATTGCCATATTTATGAAATATCGCTAAAGTCATTCAAAATTTGTGAGAAAAATGGGCTCATTCTACAAATTTCATCCTTGAAATAGTGGTTTCATCAACAAAAAAGGGGATTGTAGCCAAGTTTTAACAAAGTTACAAAATTAATAGACATACTAGATTTTAAAGATTTTCTGCGATTTTAAAAACCAGTTTTCATTTTGGTTATGACGAATATTATGACTGTTTAGTGATTTTTCTTAGGTTCTCTAAATTCTAAACATATCGCTTGTTAACATTTTCGAAAAAATAACAGAATAAAAATTTAATTGCAAATATAGATTTTTTTTATTTTTGCACTTTTACATTTTTTCGTGTCGTTTTTAAAAGAATTACACCACAAGAAAAGTCAATGGAAAGGACAATTAGACTCTATGCAACTGTTATTCCCCATAATTTGTTAAATTGAAATATTTCACTTAGAAAATATTGCGTTTTTAAATGTACTAAGCATATATGGTATGAAAAGTAAAAAACCAAGATTTCTCTAGTGTTGCCGGGTTCATTTGTATGACGTATTTAAGAGATATATTATGATTGTGTTAATTTCACGCATGACCAATGTGCGTTTGCAGAGTCATGTTTGTTCAGATTGTGGTATTCATCGACCCAAAGTTAAATGTTTTGCATTTCATGCACAATAATAATAATGATGAACCCACTGTATTTTGAAACAAGAGATATTCAGCATTCCAATCAAATATAATTTTAAGCTAAAATACAAGCATTTAAAATTGAGCTAATTTGTAAAATGTATGCATAATTATGATAATTAGCAAAGGTTTTGATAACTTTTACCCCGCAACAGATCGATATTTCCCGATAATTAAACTGAAACTCACGACCGATGACCCGGTGTTTTATATTAATTTACTTTATGTACATGTAAGAAAAGCTTTTGTGCAACTTCGCGACATTTCTGTCACGCTAAACATGATAAAATTTCTGCAACCTGCCAGGATATTTTGTTTACATTCTACCGTAAAACATCATTTTGCCTGATTCAATAATTACATTCTTACATACATGCATTTTCAAACATAAAGGCACGACATTCCTTCCATATAATGTGAATCGCTCTAAAAAATATGAGTGAATTATAACTAATGTGATACTAAACTCAATTAAAAGCAGTACAATTTAAATTACCAGTCGCAAACTATTTGTCGATATCTGGATTACATGAACAGGTCATCGTGTCCGCCTGTTGGCTGTCAGTCTGTAATTGGTACGTCGCAATACGTTCGTCCGCTTTGTGTCCGTTTGTTTTGCGCCATCCGCTGTTCGTCAGTTAATTAATTCTCAGCAAGGCCATATTGTTTGCCATGCGTCTATCTGTTTGCCGTTATGTTGTATCTTAAAGGTCCACTACTAAGCGAATATTAAGTGACAGTTATTTCAATGGCAAGTACATTACCTTATGCAGGACACTAAATAATAAAGATTTGCAGGTTAAAATTTACAGAAAGTGTTTGGAAAATGACTACCCAGGTCTTTTTAACTTTGTTCATAATGCATAGAAAAATAAGTGTACATGTACTGTGGTTTACTTAGAATTTCTACATACCAACTTTCATTTTTTATTAAAAATAACTTATTTCTGTGTGTTTTTAAAGTATATTTGAATTTTTGCTTTCGTTAGTATTGGACCTTTAAGCAATTGAAGTCTATTGGTCTTAAATAACTTTGAAGTTATGCTTTTCGGCCCATAAGTCTGAAACTTCTTTTTTAAAATAAAATCATTTAATATTGTATTTATCTTAACTATCATACGAGTATACGCTTTGCAATAAAAGAGTAAAAGTTGTTTTCATGTACTTTTCCGAACAATGTACACTTGGCAAACGTCTTAAATTACAAATATAAACAAACGACAATAAGATATCAATTACTGTGCAGAATCATTTTTACGATGTAAGTAACAAAGACATATTTATTGGTGTACTCTTACAAATGACTAAGAAGCATATTTACTAGTTAGGACGTAAGGTACCCTAGAAAAAAAGCTCTAGTTGAACAGTCAATTAACACATTATATGAAGTGAGAAAAACATTTCCTATTTTTTTCTCGATTGATGTGAGTATATGAAGACCGTTATACAATTTCTGTTAATAGTACATATATATTCTATACTACTGACTGAGCCGAACTGTATCAAAATTGGAAAATGAGTATTCCGCATACAAAAACAACAGATACAAGTAGGCATTCGATAAATTGGAGCCCGTGTTGAAAACACCCTAATGCTCAAATTGTGTTAATTTATGACATACTTGATTTTATTTAAACAAGCGCCTTTTAAATCAAAAGGAATCAAATACACTGATTAATGATGAGTTTACCTTAGCAATGCTTGAAAGCATAAACTACACAAAGCAATATGTTTTTTAAATATAAACACAAGGAAAAAACAAAGTAGCATTAATCATAAAGACAAGCAAGAAATTATTCTTCATCTAAGCTGAGGAAGAAAAGTGAAACACAACTTCTATGTGAACATGCTTATATATAGTACTAACTATGGTAAGTGTACCTTACTAAAACACTTAAGTACACAGTCTAGTCCACTTAACACGAACTTTGCTTAGACAATTATTCGGTTATAACGAATAACATGCTGATTCCCCGGCTGATTCCTCTATTTCCTTTGTAAATTTGTTTCGGAAATAATGCACTCGGTTGATAAAAACAAATTTAGAAGTTCCAGTTTGCTGACATCTTACTTTTTCATCTTTTGATACAAATTCCATAGTTTTAGCTCACGAATTGTATCTAAAAAAATTAACGAATCACCCTTTTAATTGAATTATTAAAAGAAATATATTTTAAGTCGAATTTTGGATTTTGAAAAATATCTGTCTGATATATTGAATGACGGATATCGCCTACAGATGTCTCGGTTAAGACTAAAAAAGAAACTGAAATAATCGAAAAAAGGAAGATAAAACTATTATGCTATTGCTGGAAGAATGAACGCAAATAGATTTTCTGAGTATTTTACGTTGATATAATTATGTGTTGAACTTATATTCTATCGTCAGTCTTTAAGGATAGACACCTGAATAGATTTCTTTATTAGCAAATAAGAGTAGAGTTTCTACATATCAAAAAGGATATTCTTACACAAGACATTTGTGAATGCATGTACCATTTCATTCATACTGGGTAAAGTAGCAGGGTTTCCAATCCTAAATTATCACAATTACAGACTGTTCAACCTTTGAAGCAGTGACGCACACTAACTTGTGAGAACCGTCTTGATGTCATAGTAAATATGCACTACGACAAATCTCAACGGAACTTAATTTCTTGTCTGTGCGAAGTGTTGAAGATATATGTATTGATTACTTAAAAATGATACATGTACCATTTACAAGACTTATATCACACAGCTGACTCAGTAGCGATCACCAGAAACATAATAACAGCCATAAATGAATGAATAGTGTGTTACTATGTATCACTTATCAAATCCAAAGACGATAATAGCTTAAGCAGATGCATTTGCAACCTTTCAGTTCAAAATACTGTGCCATGTTATTTTCAATCAGGAAAAAAATTTGTTGCTTTTGTTTGAAGTCTTATATTTTAATTTTTGAACATCTAAGTGTAATTTGGACTATGCATGTGATTAACCGTCTCGTTGCAATCACTGGAGAAATTCAAAATTAAGATTTTCTTTTATCTGTCAACACAGAGAGATTCATTATAACGGAGATTTTATTTAAAACCTTTGTCCGCTTTGTGACCTATTGTATTTGACCTATATGCCACAGTATAGCTTGGAAACATTACTCAGTCTCAAATCGCTCAGAATTAGTAATTTAAAACCACTCTTTAATGATAAAATAACACGTTGGAGCATTTAGACGGGTTGGACTTATGTTTTACAGGAGACGACGTAACAGAGTTTGCAACTATTCCCTGGCAGCGGTTACTTCCCCATACACATGCATTTTCCATCGCCAAAGTCTGATTATATTAACAATGTAAATACAATATGAACAGCATGTCAACCTTGACTAACTTATTATCTATATAAAATAAGACGTGATACTGGCTAATTTATTCTTGATAAAACTGCATCAAAGCTATCATTTGTTTCCAACAGTTCGCAAAATATTGAAAGCTTTTTCGTTACGTAGATACTGATACCGTAGATTTACAAACATATTTCAAAAATTAAAGACAATTAAAACCTCTTTTATAAGTGACCACTCTCAAATCACAGTAGTTTTATTCCCTTAGTTGTTTTCCTTTAATGTTTTATTCTGTCTTAACCATTAAACGTTTAGGTTGTGTAAAAGCATAATAAAATGTTGATTTCCTTCATTAATTCTTCTCAAATAAGAAGTTCTTAACTATTTGTAAGTATGTACATCATTAATCAACTTTTACCTACCGTAATATTAGCTGTGTTGAATATGATCATGGCAAACAGAAGCTAGTATATCATTAGAGCTCTACGGTGAATATGCAAGTCTCTAACATTCCTTTTCAATTGTCTTTGATTAATAAAATTGTCATTTATTTTATTAAATTCGTAAAGGCCTGCGGCCTCATAGCAATATGACTGTCAACAGCCCAATAAAAAGGCCAATAACAAGGCCAATAACAAGCCCATTAACAATCCCGATAATAAGCCCAATAACAAGCTCAATAACAATGCCAATAACAAGGCCAATAACAAGGCCAATAACAAGGCCAATAACAAGGCCGATAACAAGCCCAATAACAAGGCCAATAACAAGGCCAATAACAAGCTCAATAACAAGGCCAATAACAAGGCCAATAACAAGGCCAATATCGATCCCAATAACAAGGCCAATAACAAGCCCAATAACAAGGCCGATAACGAGGCCGATAACGATCCCAATAACAAGGCCAATAACAAGGCCAATAACAAGCCCAATAACGAGCCCAATAACAAGGCCAATAACAAGGCCAATAACAAGGCCAATAACAAGGCCAATAACAAGGCCAATAACAAGCCCAATAACGAGCCCAATAACAAGCCCAATAACAAGGCCAATAACAAGCCCAATAACAAGGCAAATAACAAGGCCAATAACAACGCCAATAACAAGGCCAATAACAAGGCCAATAACAAGGGCAATAACAAGCCCAATAACAAGCTCAATAACAAGGCCAATAACGAGGCCAATAACGAGCCCAATAACAAGCCTAATAACAAGGCCAATAACAAGGCCAATAACAAGGCCAATAACAAGGCCAATAACAAGGCCAATAACAAGCCCAATAACGAGCCCAATAACAAGCCCAATAACAAGGCCAATAACAAGCCCAATAACAAGGCAAATAACAAGGCCAATAACAACGCCAATAACAAGGCCAATAACAAGGCCAATAACAAGGGCAATAACAAGCCCAATAACAAGCTCAATAACAAGGCCAATAACGAGGCCAATAACGAGCCCAATAACAAGCCTAATAACAAGGCCAATAACAAGCCCAATAACGAGCCCAATAACAAGCCTAATAACAAGGCCAATAACAAGCCCAATAAAAAGCACAATAACAAGCCCAATAACAAGCCAATGACAATGCCAATAACAAGGCCAATTGGTTGCAGTTATAATTACCCAACCTGCATGAACGTATCAAAATGTCGGTATGTACCAAGGTTAGTTTTTTAAAAAAAAAGGAAGAAAGAGGCTCGCTAAGTATCTGGTAAGAAAAATGTAACAAAGTGTACTGTTATTATAAATGTATAATATGCTTTTTACATGTTTATACAAAAATGACCATATTTTCCTTTCAATGTAATTGTGTATTCATGTCAAATCATGATGTTTTCTGCTCTGTCACTGAGTACTTTGATATTTTAATTCCTAATGGTGTGAATACTGCAAATCGGCGGTACTCCTCCAAGGCCATATTAATACAAAGTGTCAGTTTCCCCCGAATGTTAAAACGTCATTTTGTTGCAAGATTTGTTTCATTTAATGTTCAGTCATTAAAAGATTCACTGTAGATGATATTTATTCACACTGAAGGTCTGTATGACTAGATTTGAGGCAAGTCTACAAATGTTTTTTTAATCAAGCAACCATATACGTGTAATGCAACAATTATGTTTTGATATGCCCGTCGGGAAAATCAAAAAAGGACTACCACCATGAGTATAGGTATTGTTCTCCGCTACGTCCTGCAACCTTCCGCAAGTCTACATTAGGCTATATGGATTCGGGGTCAAAAAACCTCTTTATAAAGCCATTTGTCAGGTAATTGTAAAACATCCGTTCCCGACCCGATAATCTGTTGCTAATTTAAACAAATGACAAAGTACAATTAGAATGAAACTGTTGTCATCAGTGTACTTCGAAAATGCCCGCCTGTTGAACAAGAAGCAGTACTAAATGAATGCAAAGTCTTCGTTTCATTGTATCGGCAAAAGCTCAGAAGGGTCACAAAGTCACACCACAAGCAAGCACACACGCACACATACAATGTACGTTGCCCTAGGTTCCCGACTTCTTCCACTTGAATAAGTCACCGAGGTGTTTCTAAAAGATCAAGTGTGGACAATTGTGCTGTATGAATATCTAAACAAAGCACGTAAAACAAAAGTACATTGTAATAGATATGACTGTATGACCTTTAAGGTTTAATAGCTTATTTCTCTGACACACAATGATTCTGAAAACAGTATGTTCGGCCGATATGTTTCATAATTATATGGGTAAGGTAAATTATTCTCCTCGATTTATGCCAACATTTAAAGGCTTACAAACGGAAAGCATAACAAATGCGCTAAAAGTACCCATACATCGCACTGAAAAGTTCTAATTTTTCATTATTTTACAGTTGTCATTTTCTTCATACAGCTTTAGAGTTGCAACATATAATTTTGGTTAAACCTAATGAACGGCTGTAATTTAACTTAGGAAGTTGCCATGCAACAATTCTTTTCGAAGCAAAAACGCCAAAAATATTGACGCATGCATGAAAAGATCGAAACATTATACGCGCTCCTTAAATGATTACGTCAAACAGTCAGAATGAAATCTATTTACCATTCACACTTTGCAGCAATTGTGACAAAAACAATTATCATTGAATTTTTTCCTACATCTCTTCGAGCGTTTAGCTCTTTATGTAATTGATGTTTTACCGATTGACCCAAACATAAAAGACACTATATAACGGCACACACTTTCACTCTGACCCACAAACTATCTGTAAGATACCCCAACTGTAAAAGGGCAACATACTAAGCATACACTGCAGTCATAATATCAACTCTTTATTAAAACACTTTTACTAAAAGAAGCAAAATGCACTATAAAGACTATTGTAATGGACGAGAACCGGTGTTTTTAACACGATATGGCCGTAGACTAACCGCGGAATACCATTTGCCACGAGCGGGATTCGAACTGGGGACCCCCTTTTCTTAAAGCGGACCACGTCGCTATAAAAGCTAGCTTAATTGCAAGGAAGTACAATTGCCAATAATAAAGGTCCATTACTGAGACCAAATCAAATCTTCTTTTAAATCAGGAATTGTAAAAGGGAAATACAGTTTGAAACTGGCTTCTAAAACTTTACGATAGCCGTGGAGTTTTTACTGTTTTGAAATACTGCTGCAGAAAAACGAGGGAATGTTTTTGTATTTCCTTAGATTGACCTGGGTGGTCTTTTTGTCCTACTTTCGCTTTATTGCATGTTGTTAACAGTCAGAGATATACATTTTATTTCATTGGAAGTAAAGTTCTTACAACTTTAATTCAAAATAGGCATGCACATAAATGTACACCCTAATTATAGCCTCTTTCTGTGAGACTTCTGGAAAATTACAAATGGAAAACCTACTTTCGTTTTTGAAAAGGCAAAATATAATTGATCAATTCTTATGTTAAACTCAAATTTTCTACAAAAATTGGTCACATTCGATGCAGTTTGTCATAGTTTTCTTCTGAGAAGACACCCGTTTCAATTTCAGATTTAAAAGAAAATTTGATTTGGTCTTAGTTATGGACCTTTAAACTTATACATGTACAACATAAAGTATTACATAAATTTTCCTTTTTCTAAAGTAAGGTTTAAGATCACATTTCTTATACAGAATTGCCATTCACGGATTAAATGTTTAAAGCCATTTGTAATTTATGACTGTTAATGATAATCTCCTAGCCACTGGCACGTCGGTATTTTGAACAATATCAATGCAGTAAAGATCTGAGTAAGAATGACATCACTTTGGTTAAGGTCGTACTACCTATGTCATAAATATGTTGAAAAACAAAATTAAGTATTGGCTTATTCAGAGAGCTATAAAATTTGAAAATGAGTGATTGCTTTTTACATTTTAATAACAAATGTAAGTCTGACTACACAATATCCCAGTTAAAAATTTTCTTCGCCGATGACTATAAGTTTTAAACAGAAATGCGAATAAAATGTTTTCAAAACCGCTCGCATTTGCCAATCGTTCTGTAAGTGAGACGCTCTCGATTTGCTGTCACTATTAGCGCTAATTTGTGAAATGCATCCTTTAAATGCCATATTCAGGAAAGCACCGTGGTGTGCATTTGAATAGGTAGACAGTCGTACACATAGCCCCGAAGTCGGTAGTTCCAATACCGTCAGAAGAAATGAATTGGTACCACCGAAATCCATTATTTTTATGCGAGTATTGGCATTTTTTTTAAACAATCGTGCTCCACTTAGTTCTTACTTACAAAATGTTTTGCATCTGTAGTGTCTAAAGTCTGACCAGGATTTTGGATATTTAACGACGACAAGATCGGTCAATAGACGGTCGGACGGACGGACGGACAGACGGACGGATGGGATTGACGGACGGACAGCCAGATTGACAAAAGCTGAATGTTCAGGGGTATACAAACAATAAAGTTAAAAGAAAACGTTTATTTTCGATTCAAGTTAGTTTAAACCTAAAAAATGAATGTCCTTGAAACACATTATTCTTAGACGGGTATATTCCTGGTTTGATTGGTCCGTGTCCTTTTCGCGTATTTTCATGAGATAAGTTGATAAGCGTACCGCTTCTAATTTTTGTGTTTGTCATTCAGTAACCCCTAATGCTCCACATTCAAATTATATCTTTGAGGTTCTGATAGTTGTCATTTTTATGCAAGGTACTTTTGTGTACATATCGTCTTCCACACAGACATCTGAAGTGTACGAATCTAAAGACGACACTAAAGATAGTGTGACAAACCTGTTGTAGCTTAGTAAAACAGTAGTTCATTACGATATATAAAAATGATTTTAACAGTTTTATCGCACTTTATTATCTCATTTCTCTTTAATTCTATTACGTTATAGTATTTATTAATTTTATTCCATGATAATGATACTTCTGCAAATTTAAGTTCTATTTTCAAACACAACATCCAGTGTGAATACCTTTGTGAATTAGCTTTATAATGTAAAATTTAAAATATGAGTTTGATGCCTCTGCAGAAATATTCCAAAATAATGCTCCAATTAATTACAAAGCGATCAGAAAACTACCAACTAATGTTTATATTTGATTTACATACGTTTTACACCCTGTAGAAATACTCATAAATACATGGAATTGTCTCGATGATAAACTATGTTTGATCATACGGTGTTTTACATGATATCACATTTGTTGCCTTTCATTTGTTGTCCGATTGACTCCGGATCGTCATTTACTGGATCGTCAGAAATCCCCTCAGGTGAAGGCCTGTCGCCCAAAACGTTTATTCCATCCTGGTGTTCCTGCGATTGTGGGATAGCCTTACGATTTTCCTCCACCACAGATGCTTGTGGTGTTACCGATACAAACTCTCCCTCCGTTGATTCTCTCGTTGCTTTTTTCCAAAGTTCCCCAATAACATTTTTCCAAGGTGCGTCGTAGACTGTCTTTTCCTTTCCTTCGGCTGATGGTTTTAGCTCTTTTTCATGGTGGTACATGTTCCAATTTGTCTTGTCGAAAATATCTTTCCAATGCTTCGTTTCCTTATACAGCTGATTGTAGTATGGACTACTACGGGAAAGCTCCCTTTTCACTCTAACAACTTCTTCTATCTTTGTCCGCAGCATATCATGGTACTGTTGACCGATGTTCTGTAGGCCATTTTCTTGTAGCATTTTTATATCAGATCTCATGGCTGCTTCAACATCTTCTTCCTCTTTTATTGTCCTTTCATTTTCCTCTCTAAAACTAGTCAATCGTTTTATTTCACGCCGATGTGGTCCTTCTCCATCTGAAAATAAACAACAAAAATAAACTGTAAAAACATCTGTGTTAAATACAATAAGCTTACCCTTTGAGTAAAAATTTAAAATAAGCAATACAAAACGCATGATATGCAAACAGTATATTTACTGTTGTATTTACAATGCACCTGTTTTGTGTCTTTTCAGTTTCGCAGTGTTTATTTCCAAAAGAACACAAGACTGTGTAATATTGAGTTTAACATTACTACTGCGACTGGACATCTTCAAAACGTGATAGTATGTTTCTATTATTAGATCTGTTCACATACATGTACATAATTTCAATAAAATTTCGAAAGAAATCGAAAAAACAATCAACAGAAAAAAGTTTCCAGTCAAGCTTTTTATTTACCAGATTTCTACCTTAAAAGTAAATTTAGATTGACAAACATGCATTTTATATAGTGCAAATAACTTAAACGTTTGGAAGCACAAGGCAGCAGGGCGACCGGTGAATACTGATTCCTATCAGTTACAAACTAAAACTATCATTCAACGAAAACTAAATATACCGTTAGAAAATAAAACTATCATTCAACGAACACTAAATATACTGTTCAAAATAAATTTCAATCAAACATAAGTTCTTCAAACCTGCATCAGTAATGTATCAACCATAACGAACTACTAAAAAACGATTAAAGTTTAAACATAAAAGTATTACAGAACTGCGTTTTAGACGGAATTATACAAACTGGATTTCTTTGTCTGCAGAGATTAACTGAATTTACCTTGTATATCTTCAGCCTCCATCACCATTTTATAGACGACTTCCTCCTCGTAAGCCTTTCCGTCAAGAAAGCATTGCAGGGCAGATCTTGCCTTTTGGAAAAATAACAATAAACGTTTCAATTACATTGTACTCAACTATTACCACATTATCTTACATACTACGTTTTATAAAGTTTTAAAGGGTGAACGGAGGTATAGTATAAAACTTTTACTCTTCTGGATGCTTTTAATAAAATGTTCTATTATTTCAATAAAAAACGATACCGTTCATTTTCTATCGCAAGGTATTGTCTTGGCGTGTAAAATATTGCTCAAACACATAACTTTCAATTTCTTTTCTTACCATAGACCCCATGTGACCGGCTTCTCTATTAAACTGCTGTATCAGCGTGTCTATATCTTGCATGTACTCATCATATCCAGCGCGTGTGCAGTACTTGCGGTTCTTTATTTTCATTTGTATTTTCATGGTATCCAGCTTGTTCAGAATTGCATGACATTTTACTTCGAGTTCTTTGTTGACGATGTTTTTGAAATTTTCGAACTGTCCTTTGAACGAAGCCTGAAATTGCAATTAGCTTTTTTAGTCATCTAATGCAATATCATTAAAGTCCATACTTGAACTCTGTTATTCGAGCCCTATAGTGACGCAACTTTGTAACGTACCGGTCAAAATCATAACTAAATATTAAAAGGTGAACAAACTACCTTTTGAGCAGATGATAAAATTCATTTTGAATAAAAAAATCCAATATAGAATTTTCTCCAGGATTTCACAAAAAAGGTTATAATGCTATATAAGTGCTTTTTGCAACGTTTAGATTTCGAAACTTTTCAAAATATATTGCCAGTAG